>CM045571.1:18618954-18891829 GCA_024721245.1 Mitragyna speciosa
AAAGTTGTCATTGTCCTTTGATAAGTGGCTCCGGCATTTTTCAATCCAAAAGGCATCACCCTATAGCAAAATATTCCCCAAGGGGTGACAAAAGTAGTCTTTTCTCTATCTTCCTCTGCCATCAAAATCTGGTGATACCCCGAAAAACAATCTCCAAATGATACGACATCGTGCCCTGCAGTATTGTCCAAAAGGATATGAATGTTCGGTAGCGGAAAATCATCTTTTGGACTTGCCCTGTTAAGATCTCTATAATCCACACAAACTCGCACTTCTCCATTTTTCTTCGGAACAGGAACGGGATTTGAAAGCCAAATGGGGTAATGAGACACCAGGATGATCCCAGCATTGAGTTGCTTTACGATTTGTTCCTTGATTTTGAGACTCATATCTGGTTTAAACTTGCGAGGTTTCTGCTTCACGGGTGAAATATTTGGATCAGTTGGCAATTTATGAACTACTATGTCTGTAGAAATTCCCAGCTACATCATCATATGACCATGCAAAAACATCTTGAAATAACGTCAAAAAATTCAATCATCTCCTGTTTTTGCTTTTTATTCAAATGAATGCTGACTTTGATTTCCTTAATCTCTGTTTCAGTGCCAATGTTAATGGATTCTGTTTCTTCTAAAGTTCGGTTTGGGTTTCTCTTCATATTGTTCAAGAGTTTTTGACAAAGATTCATATTCTCCCTCGGTATCAATCTCGTTTTCAATTTCAGATTCCATAATTTCAGATTCACAAGAGATATCGAGATTGCAATCATCAACTTCTAGAATGGTGATATCCAAAGGGTCCAAATGATTTTATTGATGGCCATCTGAAAAAGATAACACACACATACAAAAACAAATAAATAAAAAGAAATTATTAAAACCAATGAGAAAAATTCTTCATTGTTTCAAATTAGAAATAAACTGCAAATCAACAAAAGACGTCATCTTTAAAGATAGGGACTTACTCAAGGACACATTCATCTTGAAATTCTATACCAAAATAAACACATTTTGACTTACAAGATGTTGGTATATGCAAAAGAAATTAGAGTCAAGAAACAAAAGCAGTCATTAAACAAAATATCCTAAGTAAGGCCCTATCTAAGCATGAGTCTGAACAAAAGACAATCCCCTGAAATTTACCGAAACTCCCTTTGAATTGGGAGATAATCAGCTGTCCAATTTTGAAGGGCACCCTCAGCGATTGTTAGAAATTCAGAAGATTCTGACGGGGTGACACCACAGATAGCTCCGACGAACAACTGAGATATACCCAATTCAATCCCATCTGCAGAATTCTCTTCATCGAGATCAGATATCACCACCCCAGATGAGCGAGGAAAAGTGTAGCACAATGGCGGAACATGCATCTCGAACCGCTTTCCTTCCTTTTCGGCAAGTTTCGGATTCTCATCTCCCTTCTATCTTTTGCAGTTAGATGAAATCCTAATCCGAAGGTGTCCTTTTGCATTGGGAGCTCTATTGGTTCCAGAAGCCCTTGCAAATTTCTTCCGAGGACCCTTCCCTATCTCATAACCTCCTCGGATCATTTCTTTAGCCATCATGACGCTAGCTTCAGATACATCTATTCTGATGAATGATTCGTTCTTCATAACCCACCCCGTAGAGATAACATCTTCAACACGATGAGCAGAAACAGAAGGTTTTTCCCCGCCTCTCCATTTTGAATTGGCATTAACCATCATTGCACAGTCATCTTCAGCGAACACGGTAATTAACTGATCATTCACAATAAATCTGAGCATCTGATGCAGTGAAGAAGGCACCAAGTTAGAAGTATGTATCCACGGTCTCCCCAACAGAACATTATAAGCGCCAGAGAAATCCATGACTTGACAAGAAACTTGAAACTGAGCTGGGCCAACTTCTAAAACCAAATCGATTTCACCCATCGGCTCCCTCCTAGTTCCATCAAAGCCTCTCACCACGACAGCTGATGTGCGAAGCTTAACATCAGATAGCCCCAGTTTGACAATAGTAGCCCACGGACAGATATTTAAAGCTGATCCATTATCCACCAAAACCCTTGGTAACAGCTTTCCGTTACAACGCACTGATATGTACAATGCCTTGTTGTGTGCAATCCCTTCTGCAGTCAAATCGTCGTCAGAGAAACTAATATGAGCTGAGGTGAGAATGCTGCCCACAACATTAGAAAATTTGTCAACGGGAATATTTTTAGAAACGTGAGTCTCATTAAGCACTTTGAGCAAAACTTCCCTGTGTAATTCAGAAGTCAAGAGCAAGTTCAGGAAAGAGATATGGGCAGGTGCCTTGTCCAGCTGTTCCACTATCTTGTATTCACTTCTCTTAATCAATTTCAAAAAATCCAAAGCATCCTTTTCAGATACGGGTTGCTTAGGCAACAGAGAATTTCCTTGAGCTTTGGGTTGGGCATTCGTCTCGGACTCTCCTAAAATTCTCCCAGATCTAGTGACAGCATCAACTTCTTCTTTCAACAACTTCTTTTTCCCAATCAACAATGCGGGTTCCTCGTAATTCCATGGTACTTCCTGTAAACTATTCACAGGCATCTGTTCTGGAAATTCGATTACAACGGGTTCAGGCATATCCAATTCAAAAGGGGGCAGGTCCAAAATGAACGGATCAAGACATCTTTCTAATACAAAAGGTTCATCTTTTCTGGGCACTGATTGTTTCAGCTCATCTTGGAAGAGGCCCTCCTCGACATTTACTACTGGCACTTTAGCAGAAAACCCTTCCTTCATCTTGACCAAATCAGCTTCCATTATACTCTCGATCTCATACTCATCCACAATATATCGAAGCAGGATCATCCAATTCCTCGTCAGCAGTGATGGCTCCTACAGTGTTTCCATGCTCTGGAAGAGGGTTTTTGCTCACACTGGGTCCCTGCTCCCCCGGTCTTCTAAGAACGATCTCTCCAGACTCAATCATGTCCTGAATATGATTCTTTAAAGTCCAACAATTGACCGTTGAGTGTCCTGGACTCCCTGAATGGTATGCACAAATAGCGTGGGGATTGTATCCCGCAGGCAAACCCTTATTGTAAACTTTTGCAGGGATCACTCCAATTTTGCCAGCGGCTTTCAACTGCTCATATAGTTGGTCAATGGGACGGCCCAGATTGGTGTAAGTTCGGGGTGGCCTTTGAATTTGGTCTCGGTTAGCTTGAAATGGGTTTGGTGTGATATGGATGTTGTTTTGTTGTGGTGGTCTTGGGTTATATGGAGGACGAGGGTAATTTTGAAAAGTTGGTCGGGAAGCTGGTAGTGGAACAGAAAAATTTGGATAGTTGGGTTGATGATGATGATGCTGGGTGTTAGTGTGATAGACTGGTTGAGGATGGGAGAGGTTGTTGGTAAGGGGTTGTGTATGGAGGATAGTTTTGAATTCTGGATCTGAAGGATGGGCCTTGATCCCATACAAAAGCAGTCTCTCCTTCCTTCTTTTTAAACAGGGGTTTCTTCCCATTACTGCCCGGATTCTGATTTTGCAAAGCTTCCAACTGTAACTTCAAGGCTGTCACATTAACAATTTTGCCCGCCTTGACAAATTCATCATATTCCTCTAACTTGTTGATGATGGCAGAAAACGAACTTCCTGACATGCGAAAGATTTCCTCAAAATATGGCGGGTCGTGGGCCTTAATGAAAGTTCGGACAATCTCCTCTTCATTCATGGGAGGTTCCACCTTGGCAGCCAACTTTCTCCAACGTTTGGCGTATGTCTTATGATCCTCTGAAGGCTTCCTCTTAGTACTCTCCAGCGTGGTTCGTGTTGGAGCCAATTCACAGTTGAATTCATACTGCTTGACAAAAGTCCGTTGACAGATCTAACCAACTCTTTATCTCCTGAGGCTTCAAATTCGAATACCAGTCTAATGCATCACCCTCCAGACTCTCAGGGAACAGACGCATTGGTAAATTTTCATCGTCTACCGGTTTGCCAAGTTTGTTGGCAAACATCTTAAGATGCGTCTTGGGGTTTCCAGTTCCATCATACTTAGTGAATTTAGGTGCCTTAAAACCCAATGGTAACTGAACGTCTGGAAAAAGACAAAGATCATCATAGCCTAACCCGCCATGCTTGTGTAAGCCCTTGACTTTTCTTCATGAAATCCTCAAATCGATCCAATCTTTTTAGCAAATCTTTATCCGCAGTGGTGGCATTTTCATCCATGGCTGGTTTTCCTTGAGAAGCCACATCCCAAACAAAAGGTTCTGCAGTTTGATGATGAGGTACTTGAAAATTAGGTGGAATGTTTGGGTTGATATGTGGATGAGATTGGGGAACTGGGTAATTAGGAAGGTTCGTTTGGACGTAATTAGGACGCATGTGTAAAGGATCAGAGTTAAAATGGGCCGACGGTCCCTCAATGGGATTGGCAAAAGATGGAATGGAAGCAGCTTGCATATTGGTTGTGAGAGGTAACTGGTTAACCTGCTCAGGGGTGTGGTCAACTGCTGGTGTCGGGTTGTTTGGAGCACCACCACTGCTGTTTGCCACAAGTTGATCGATTACACGCCTTTGTGATGCCATTTCTGCACTCAATTCATTAAACTTGCCCAACACTTCACTCAACTGAGCTCCCAATGCAGAGAAATCCACAGACACTGCTTGAGTTGGCCTTTCCGAAACATCCGGAGTCGAACTCATGTTTATACGTTTCAAAGCTTGACTTCGGGATCTGGTAACGATGGGGCTTCTTTGAAATGAAGCTATGATTTAAAGTACCTGGAACGTACATAAAAAAGAAGGAAGGTTTAGTCGCCCCAGCGTCATTGTCACTGTCAATTTTATTATCATAAAAAAGAGAAAAAGACTAAAATTAGTAAGTATATAAATGATTCAGATGCATGTCTTAGGGGGTGCCCTTATTATGCCAAGGGTAGGCCTAACATGATGCATTACTGTCGAAGTAGGGCCTGTTTACCAAACCTGTACTTTCAAGTCAGAAAAAAAGAAAACCATTTTCATTGATAGATCTAAAATTTAAAATTCACTGTTTACATCATCTCTCGAAGACGGCTGTGTACAAAGTCATTAAACCTCTTTAGCCTATCTATCATAGCATCTTTTGATTCTCTAAAGTAGGGATTTTTCATGCGTTCTGCTACATCATACAATTCACTGCATTTCCTTTTCAGCTCTTGATGCTTCTCCCTTGACTGCTCGTACAACTCTTTATTTCGTTCTGCCATTTGCTTGTTTATCTCCATAGATTGTTTTAGTTGCAGGTTTTCTTTATCTTTTGCCTCGATGATGGCCATCAATCTTCTTACTTCCTCGGACGGTGCCACTTGCGGTCTGTTCCCTTTGAGATTCCGAAACCAATCTTCGTACTGGGGAGTGACCAAACCCATTTGCTTGGATTGCGAATCATAGACAATGTTGTCATCATTGGATAATGTGCCCCAAGTAGAAGTGATTTGGGTCTTCATTGGAACAGGATATGGACAAATTCCTTTATCAAAACTGATGGTGAAATTAGCTAGTTCGGGTGTGGGTGGCAGGCCCTGAACACGTCCAAGTTGTCTAAGAAACCTCTTCGGTGTGTAGGCAGCAATGCCCTGAGTCCCTAACAACGGTATGAAATCTGATGACTTTGTACGTAAAGCTGGCTTAAGGCAATCGGTCCAATCTAATACCCATCTGACTCCTTGGTCTGGCAAAGTCTTCAAAAAATCCAAATATTCAGATGAATTCATTGGTCTGTCATTCTTATCAACCCTCTTATGATGAGTAACAATCCAGTTATATCCGACCAATGGCAAACTATCACGGACAGGTGAATGCCTCTTGAAATGTTCCATAGCCCATATATACAGAATTCGATTTGGCCCGTGGAAGAAATTTTCTCCTCTTTGACAATTCGTGCATGAAACGAATATGTCTGCCACTACCGTTGGTACTATAGAAACTCTTTGGCTTCCAATACCAAAGAATAGATCGGTCATGAACTTGGTGGTCTTGAAGCCTATCCTCTTGTCTCTCCTAGGGAAAAGGTAGATGCCGGCCATTACGAACCCATACACCATCGGTCTCTTATGCTCCCATATCATCCTAGATGTGAATGTGAAGTCCTCCATGTGTCGGTCGAACCCATCTCTTACTGCGAACCGATCGAATAGAAACTTTACATCCACACTCTGATCTGACCCTTGAATTACAAATTCTTTTAAACCAGTAAAATGACAGAATTCGGCCTTTCCTGAAGCAGTTGGAAACACTATTGATGTATGTTTCGTTGTCAAATTCAGCAAACCGGACACTTCTTCAATAGTGACAGTCATCTCTCGATCCCCGATCCTGAATGCTGAGCAACTGGGATCCCATAGGTGAACCAAAGCTTCCACCAAACGTCCATCTGCCTCTATATCTTTAAAATCACCAATTGGCCCTAAGAACGCTGCTACTTGATTGATTTCACTAGAGGACATGAGAGTTGGCCATTTCTGGATTTCGGGTGGGACTGCCAACATCTGATAGATACGCCGCGGACTGTCCATCTGAAGCATGCCACTCATATCAGATACCTTACCTACAGGCCCTACTTCTCGAGTTTTACAGCAAATTTAAACGTGCAATTCCCATAAAAGGGTTATATACCCACGGGAAACAAGGTTGGCTTATTTCCTAAAATGGGGTTCCCTAGGCGGCATCCCCTTCTAGGGTTGATGCATGATGCCAGTTTATTAAAGTAAAACAAAATAGACAAAGCTTTTGAAACGACAATGTTAAAGAATCCTATCTACAATTATGCATATTTTATTTTATTTTATTTTATTTTATTTTATTATTATTTTTTTTTTATAGAAAAATGGGTCATACACTGTACAAAAGATGCATTTGCTACAAAATAGGTATGTATAGTAAAAAACGTCTTAAAAAGAGAAGTTCGGGTTTGCAACTTAAACATGGTGTATACAAGTCAAAAAATCAGATTTTTTTTATTTTTATTTATATATATATATTTTTTTTGAAATTTATAAAAATTATCATTATTGAACTCTCGGGTATTTTCGGTTTATAAAAAATAAACCTTTGTGAAAAACTAGGAGATACTATATATTTATATCTTTTAAAGAAATGAACTTATAAGATGAAAAATATAAATATGCCAAAAATGGGTCAATTTCCTATAAGAGCACCGTACCAGGGCTCTTTATTCTACGGTTTATGAATGTAATCAAAACGAGAGAGAATGCGTTAGTTTTCAACAATATCACATAACACATTGATAAAGCAATAAACAATATAACTAAAAAAGATAAATAAAGAGAGGTGGATTCCCTCCTCTCGTGCATAATGTACCTGATAGGGTAAGGTTGACTCTACTCTAGGTTATTCTACATGGATGCATGAGGTTGGGCTTGCTAATGCATCTAGACTCAATTAAGCTGTCGGTTCCCAAGCCTTCAGACCTAAGGGTAAGGGTTATCAATCCCAAACCCTTTCGTCGGTGGCTCGAGTGATCCCCCAGACACTGCTACGTGCACATCGTGCCCGGCCACGTGTCCGAGTGGATCTGTTTTAAAGCCCAAATCTCTAGACTTGTGGACTCAAGCCGAGAGTTCGGGTGATCTCCCAAACATGATTACGTGCACATCGTGCCCCGCGCACATGCCTAGGTAGATCAATCCTATTCCTAACTGGGATGGGTGGGTGACAACCACCAAAAAGAGAAAAAGGGTAAAAACGTCGAATGCACGTATGAAGTGCTCCTTATGAGAGGAAGGAATGTAATAATAACACGCGTGGGCTCTAAGGGTGATTGACCCCTTCCCCAAATGCAAGCGCGGTCGAATAAAGCAGTAACAAGTAAATAAATCATACATACATCACATAAGTAGCCGAGAGACGGGAAGTGTGTGAGATACAAAAGAAAAACCTAAAAACCTAGAAAAATAAAAATGCAATCCTAAGCATCCAAATGCAATAAAATGAAAGGGTTTAAAAAAAGAAAAAAAATGACTAAACCAAGTGCTCGGACTCACTAGTGATCCCCAGTGGAGTCGCCAGCTGTCGCGCCCCATTTTTCGAAAATAAATAGAAAGTGTAAAGAAGATGTCGGGAAAAGGGAAAAGGAAGTATTAAATGTAGTGTTGTGGTTATTAAAAAAGCGTGTAAATTTTTGTAAAAACTAATTTTTGAAAATGCTTTGTAAAAGATGATTCGATAAAAATGTGACAAAACAAATGCTTTACTTTAAAAAATAAAAGAAAAAGGGCCTAAAATGGGACTTTTGAAATGCGACGATTTTTGGGCCCGAAAATAGAGTCTAAAAAAGGGTTTTTAGTGAAAAAGGAGTCGCCACTTGGTATTGAGTTTTGGTGTACCAAGTCACCCGAAAATATTTTGTGGAAGGAAAAAATTTGGAAATTATTTATTTAAAGAAATGATTTTTGGAAAAATATAAGAAAAACAAGAAAAACCCTTTTAGACGACTCCAGGTCTTTTGAAAACAAGAGAAAAAGGTTCGGGAGTCACAGTTGAAGAAAGGGAAGGCAAAGGCTCGTGCCTAAGGCACCCTTTCAACCTAGCCGAAACTAGTTGCGAGGTTTAGTCTAAATTTTCCTAATATAACCCTAAGATTTTATCACATTTGGATGCAACTATATGAATGCAAATCTAATCCTAAAAATGTATATCGATAAGGGACGAAATATTCCATTGAGGTTTGGTCGGGATTATCGCATTAATTGCGAAACTCGAGTCTAGACCTCGATGGAGTCACGAGTATAGATGCAAAATGAAATGCAAAAGAAAAGGAAAATAGTAATATAGGTAGTAAATGATCAAAGAGAGTAGGAATGCAACATAACGGGTACGGGGAACTAATAAACTCGTGACTAACTGTTTCTACTCACGGAGGGGGGAACGACATGTACGCCATCGCTTCCCACGTGAGTAGATGACTATTTCTTAGTCTAAATCATGCAAATGGCCTAAAATTCTATGTGTAGTGGAATCTAAAATTATGCACCAAATAGATGTTAAATTAAGTAACAAGTTATAAAGTATATATAAAAAAAAACTCATAGAAAATGGGAAAAGCCTAAAAAGATAAAATGTGTGTGAAATGTCATGAAATGCATACAAAAAATATTCCTAATGCTAAAATGACCTAAAGGCTTAGCATTGGACTAGCCTATTTTCTATAAGTTCTCCGCTAGCGTTGGACTAGAGAAGAAATCGGAATTAACCACAACTAGCTTTGGACTAGTGTGGCGACGATACACATATATAATTAAAGCAAGTAAATAAATAAAGCATGTATTAAAGCAATAATCACATAAAAGCAAATAATAGCACATAGGAGCACACAACACATAAACATGATATTCTAGATGCAAAATCCTAAAGAAAGCGAATAAAACACATAAACACATAGCACACATAGCACACAAAGCCCTAACTATTACACCGGAGAATAACTTAATTACAATCTAAAAAATGGAAAGAGAATAAAAGATATCCTATCTAACCTATCTATTACACTTTCTATCTAAAATACATAGGCTTTAATTAAATAGATAAAACATAAACTATCTATTACATTCACTATCTAAATACAAAGAAATTTTTACTAAATAGAATGTTACCTATCTATTACATTTTTTTGAATAATCAACAATTAAATTCGAGTAAATAATACGACATAGATAAATAAATAAACATTCACACATGGATAAAATTATAAGCACAAAGATACATAAAAACACATAGGAGCACGTAGGAGCACATAAAAAGAAATATTGGAAGGGTAATCGAGGTACCTCTCATTCGTAAACCCGGTATAAATGGCTACTAAAATGAACAAACATGTCAAAATTATCACTATTTAATAAATCAATCACTAATTGAATAATTTTCTACCGATCACTATGAACATGCTATGATAATTCAAACAATTATAGCAATAATAAACAAAATAAGAGAAAGAAAAATAATGATAACAATAATTAATCATTTAGGAGAAAAATGAAAATTGTTTAAGTAAAAATAAGTTAGTAAATAAATAAATAAATAAAGCAAAACAACAAAGATAAAATAAAATAAAACTAATAATAATATTAATAATAATAGAGGATAAAATACAATAATACATACATTGAAATTTTAGCACCTCAAATAAGAATTATTAAAATAACTAAAAGGGAAATAGAGAGACTAATTTGAACATTAATTAGACTAACAAGACCCCATTCTAGAACATTAATTATAAGTTTGATAAAAATAAAAATAAATAAAGAAAATGTAAAAAGAAATAATTTAAAGCTTTGAGGACTTAACTAATTTTAATTAATACTTTTTTTTTTTTTACAAAAATAAAATATTATAAGATTTGGATTAAAAGTGAAAATTTAAGCAATATTCTAAAGTGAAAAATGTAATTTATGAGGAACAAAAAAGTAAAATTATAATTTTAAACCCTAATTAAGGTAATGACATAGTTTACAACAAATTTAAAAGCTAAAATGTAATCTTCAGCAAGTATAATACCCAAAAATAAAAATTTCCAGCAATACTCAAAGCTAAAAATATAATTTCAGCAAAGTCATTAAATAATACCTAATTTACAGCAATGTCTAGGGTCAAATTATAATTTTCAGCTATATAAAAAGGCCAAAAATAAAAATTCCAGCAACTACAAGCATTAAAATACAAATTCCAGCAACAAATAAAAGGCTAAAATATAATTCTAACAATTAATGGAGGTCTTAAAACAAATTCCAGCAACATAAAGGACCAAAATATAAATTCCAGCAACAACAAGGGCCAAAAAATAAAATTCCAGCAAATTTGAGGACAAAAATGCAAAAATTCCAGCAATGTGAGGGATCAAATTGCAAATTCCAGCTACATTCAAGGATTAAAACAGAATTCCAGCAACATTTAAAGCCTAAAATACAATAAAAGAAAGTTTGGGAAGCAAAATTGCAATTTTCATAAATATCAGAGGGTAAAAATGCAATTCCAGCAAAATCTAGGGGTCAGAATGTAATTACCGAAAAATATAGGGGTCAAAATGAAAAATTAAAAACGTAGGGGGGCAAAATTATAATTATCTAAAAGTTGAGGGACCTAAATGCAATTAATCGGGACCTAATTGCAAAGAAAATTAAATTATGGGGGTCAATCTACAATAAACAGAAATTTAAATGCACCAGTCAAACATTTCCAGGGCCACAGTAGCATTAATGAAAATATAAGGACTATAAAATAAATCCCTATTATTAATTAAAAATAAATTAAAAAACTAACTAATCAAAACGACGTGGTTTTGAGTGAAACTACGTCAAAACGACGTAGTTTCACTAAAACTATTTTTTTTTTTTTTTTTTCAGACGTTTTTTTTTTTTTTTTTTTCCCCAGATTTCCTTTTTCTTTTTTTACTTTTCTTTCTTCTTTTCTTCTTTTCTTCTTTTCTTTTCTTCCTTTTCCCTCTTTTCTTTTTCTCTCTTCTTCCTCCCCGATTCCCCTCCGCTTCCGGTCAGTCTCTCTCTAATTGACCCCCCCCCCCAAATCATGCCAAAATCCCTTAAATACACCATAAATCCACAAACCTATATTTATCTAAATTTAATGAGCGAAATTGAAAGATGGAGAAAGAAATAATACCTGGGTAGGGCTGTTGATAGTGACCAGGGGAGGGCGTTGCTGATGGCGGCGGTCCGAGTGGCAGCAGTGGTGAGTTGGCGGTGTCACTGGCGGTGCTCCGGTTGTTGTTGTTGTTGTTAATGCTGTTGCTGTGTTTTTTTTTTTTTTTTAATTTATGCAGGTGTGTGTATGTGTTTTGCAGTCTGTGTATTGTGTGTGTGTGTACCTGTGTTGTTTTTGGGTGCAGTGCAGGTGAATGTGAAACTGGTGTGTGTGCAGGGGTGTAGTGGAATGTGTGTTTGTGGTATGTGATCTGCGTGTGTTTTGTGTGTGGTCTGTGGTGTGATGAAAATGCAGGTGTGTGTATTGTGTCTGGTGTGTGAAGGTGAATTGGATGTTGCAGGATGTGGTCGATGTATTTGTGTGTGTGTTTTTGTGCTTGTGCAGGTGATTTGAGTGAATCGTGCGTGTTGTATGTGTGCCTGTGGTGCAGTGAGGTGGGTGTTTTAGTGCAGTGTGAGCTTGTGTTTTGCAGGTTTGTGGAGATGGAGATGTCTGGTGCATGAATGGTGATTGTGTGAGTGATTTGTGTGAATCGTGTGTGTTGTATGCCTGTTTGTGTGCCTGTGTGGTGAGGCTTGTATGCAAGTGTGTGTCTGGTTGTGTGTGTTTCTGTGAAGTGCCGAAAGAGAGGATGCAAAATGTGTGTGTGTGTGTGTTTTGGGTTCTGTGAAGTCCGGATGAAGCAGTGCTTCTGTGTGCCTGTGTGTGTATGGTTGCTTGTCTGTGTGCTTGTGTGATTTAGTGTGTGAATTGTATGTGACTCAGTGTATGTTTCTGTGAGCTCCAGGGAAGAAGGAGAGGGGGAGTGTGTTGTGTGTTTGTGTGATGGATTTTGCAGGGACAATGACCGAGAGAGAGAGAGTGAATTGAAGAGTGCTTGAATGTTTGTGTGTCTGTGAGTGTGTGTTTTGTGTATCGTGTGTGTTGTTTGTGTGTGTTGTTTTTGCTGCTGAAGTGAAGGCAGAGAGAGTAAGGGAGAGTTTCTGCAGGTGAGGGAATTGGGAGAAAGGTGAGTGCAAATTAGTGCAGATGTGTTTGGCCGAGTGTGTGTGTGTTCTGAGCCAAGAGAAGTGAGGGAAAGCTGTGAGATTTTCTGTGAATCAAAAACTGATGCCTCAAAACTGGTGAGGTGTGTGTCTGGTTTGTGTGTGATTGCAGGGAGAGGGAGAAAGAAAAATGCAGGGATTGAAAACAAAAATCAAAGAGAGATTTTGTGATGATGGTGAGTGGGTGGAGAAGAAAGAAAATCCACCCAAAATCCCTGCAAATCTGCTGAAATCTGGTCATGAGGCTGATGGCAGCCATATTGCTACAGTGGCCGGCTGCAGAATGCAGCCTGCTACTTTTTTTTTTTTTTTTTTTTTTTTGTGGAAGGAAAATAAAGGAAAACAAAAATGAAATAGAATAAAAATAAAAATATTGGGATCTCTAAAATTACTAAGAAAATACTGAAATTTATAGTCATATAAAAAATAAATAAATAAAATTTATCGCAAAAATTCAAAAATTAACATAACATTAAAAATGTGCGATTAATAATAAAAAAAAATAATAATAACAAATAACAATAATAATAATGTACTAAAATAAATATTAAAAATTTCTAGAAAATTCATGAATATATGAGATATGCATAAAAAAAAAATTAATTGAAAAATTTCTCATAAAAAGAATGCATTGGGAAACGTGCTATTAATAAACAAAAGATAAAAATTAAATAAATACTAAACGACCTCTAAAAAATTATGAGATTTTTACAGAAAATTTATGAGTATTCAAAAATGCAAATATAAAATTTTTCACTTGAAAATTATCGTAAAAAATAGTGCATTGGAGAACGTGCCGCTGAATTAAAAATAGCATATTTTTAAATAAATAACAAATGACTCCTAAAAATCATTAAAATCATAAATAATGATAAAAATAGTAAAATCAATGTATTTAAGGAATAAAATAAACTAATATTTATATGGTGAAATTACCATTTTGCCCCTGACACGACAAATTAGACGTAATATGCGAAAATTGTACTCGACCCCCGAAAAATGAAAAAAAAATACCCCCTAAAATAAAGTAACACACATATTTTTACCAAAGGTGTGTCAAAATTTGGTGTCTACAGCAGGTCGGCTAGGATTCTTCTAGGGCATCAACTTGCATCTTCCTCTAGCTATTTTTGCAGATATTATCAAATAGGGATAGGGTTTTGCAAGTTGGGGAACACATTGGAAACATAAATGACTTTTGTGCTCAATTGGAATCCCCAAGCAATTTTCATCATTTCTATGCATTAATGAATCATGCAAGTTGGAAAATGACTTGAAGAACATTTGTCTATAAATATGAGTCATTTGTAAAGCATTTGTATAAGCTTTAGTAGTAGAAAGTAGTTATAGTCTCTAGTTTTATACTTAACTGGGTAGAGAATTAATAAAATTCTCTTAATCCTTAAATAGAGTGATGAGGATCATTGTAAGAGACTTTGCAGTGCAACTTTCGAAGGTGAATAAAGAAGAGAAGCTTATTCCATATTGGTTGGGCAATTCCCAAACTTTATCTCTTTTACTTTCAATGGTTGCCATAAATTCTTTCTTTTAAGTTGAACTTTTAGTTGTTTCACTAGCTATGTTGAACTAAAAGCTTCATCTAGACCATAGATGAAGCTAATAAATCAACAAACATGATTTAACTTAATTGCACTTACTAAGCTTGCATTTGTTTGTTTACTTGTTCAAGCTTTAACACTTGTTTTTGCTTGGCCAACTTAAACAAGTTATTTAGTTGCTACTTGACATTGAGAGATACATTTAACAATGGAAAATGAACAAGTAATGCTTAAGTCTTTCATATAAGAATAATGGATGCTTAAGTGAATCAATACAATTCATGTTATCATAAGGTTATCATCATGAGAATAGTTGAAATCTTGTCATTTCATAGAGAGATCTAGTTATGATACTTATGGAATTGGATTCTAAACAAGGCAAGATAACACTTAGTAAGTCATTCATGTATGATTCATTAGTGGATTTTATGTTCTAGGCTTTTTTGTATTGAATTTTACATAAGTTCTCAATTATATGCCTACTCTATTGAAGGGACCCCATCTCCATCTTATTTTGATTATGTTTAGATAATAGAAGTTAGTGAAAAAGCTTTAGTAATTGCATATATTTGATTGCTTGTGGGATTCGACACCTAATACTCCAAATACTACAACCGACCTGTGCACTTGCAGATTAAGTTGGGAGATTTAGTTTTTATGACTTGATTTGTGTGTTTTTGTTCATAATTGTTATACCTTAATCTACACCACGTTAAGTTTTTGGCATCGTTGTTGGGGAATCAAGGCAATATTAAGGCCAAAGATAACTTTTATTAATCTAAACTTTGTACATATTTGCTTGTAAATAACTATTTTCTCTTGCTTTGTAGGTGCATGCATAGGAGCTTAAGAATTGTTCTTCCATTTGATCCTAAAATAAAAAGAACTGCACGGAAGGCAAGGAGACAAACGTAAGAAGAACAACCTAAGCTGGAGGAGATTGGTGACTCCTCAAGTACATCTCAACCTCAAGAACAACAAGAGGTAGCTATGGAGGAGGTAACCCAAAATCCTAACCCTCACGCTCATTCTTTAAGAGATTTTGCTATGCTGGATCCAACCAGTTCTCACAATAGTATAATTAGACCACCGGTAAATGCAAATAATTTTGAACTTAAGACAGGACTAATTCAAATGGTTCAACAAAACCAATTTGGTGGTAATATAGAAGAAGATCCACATTTACACTTGGCTAATTTTTTTGGAAATATATGACACAATTAAATTAAATGGTGTTTCAGAAGATGCCATAAGGCTTAGATTATTTCCATTCTCTTTAAGAGACAAAGCCAAGCAATGGCTTCAATCATTTCCACCAAATACCTTTGCAACTTGGACGATCTTTCCAAAGCATTTTTGAACAAATATTTCCCACAGGGAAAGACTGCAAGACTCCTGTATGGACATAACAAGTTTCAACCAATGCGAAGGAGAATCTCTCTATGAAGCTTGGAGAGATTTAAGGACCTAATAAGAAAATGTCCACATCCATGGACTCCCTAATTGGTTAATTGTACAAACCTTCTATAATGGACTTAATTATCAAACAAAAATCAATATAGATGCAGCTGCATAGGGAGCTCTCATGGCAAAGTCAGGCGAAGAAGCCCAAGAATTGATTAGAGGAAATGGTAGCAAATCACTACCAATGGGCCAATGAAAGAGGTATTAATAGAAGATCTCAAGGTATGTATGAACTTGATACTTTGGATATGTTACGCTGCTCAAATGCAAAACATGATGAATGTTTTTAATAAACATGTCTCTAGTAGTCAAAATTCATCAAGTAGTGTTGCATATTGTCATATTGTGTGGTGATTCTCATGATCCATCTACTTGTGCACAAGTTCAATATGTTAACAACTATAAACCTTCTTCTTCTACTAATAATCTTTTTTCCAACACATATAATCTGGGGTGGAGAAACCATCCAAATCTTGGGTGGAGAGAACCTAAAATGATAACACAACCTGGATTTGTCACAAAACAAACCGGCTTGGGAGGTGGCTAATGAAAAGGTAATGGAAAGGGTTGAGCAATTTGAAAGTAGAATGCTAGGAATGGCTAGATCTTTAGAAAATCAAATTGTTCAAATAGCCGAACAATTGAACCTTAGGAAACTAAGGGGAATTACCAAGTAAAACCGAAATTAATCCTAAGGAACTAAGTCCAAGCAATAGCATTGAGAAGCGATAAAACACTAAATGAACCAATCATTGAAGAATGTGGAAGTGAAAAAGATGAAAAAGAAGAAAAAGGGAAAGAAATAGTAAGTGGTAATAAAGTTGGTGTTGAAAATATGACATCACAAACTATTCCTCTTCCACCTCAAATCCTATTTTACAAAGGCTTAAGAATGAAAAACAAGAACAAGAATAGGGAAGAATCGCACAAATGCTTAAGCAACTAAATGTAAACATTCATTTTGTAAATGCATTTTTGTAGGTTCCCAAGTACAACAATTTTTAAAAGACCTTTTGACAAGGAGGAAAAGTCTTAATGACTTTGCAATCATAGCAATCACAGAGGAATGTAGTGCAAGGATCCAAAACATATTGCCACAAAAATTCAAGGATCCAGGGAGTTTTTTTATCCCATGCACTATTGGTGATGTTAATTTTTCCAATGCTTTTTGTGATTTGGGTGCTAGTGTGTCATTACTCCCCATGTCAATAGCTAGGAGGCTAGGTTTTAAGGAAGTTCAAAGCACAAACATCACATTGCAACTAGCCGATAGGTCCATTAGGCATCCACTAGGTGTTCTTGAAAATGTTCTAATGAAAGTGGACAAATTCATCATCTCGATAGATTTTGTTGTTTTAGATATGGAGGATGATATTAATATGCCTATTATACTTGGAAGACCTTTTCTTGCTACCGCCGGTGCAATAATTGATGTTAAGAATGGCACATTAAAGTTAAAAGTAGGAGATGAAGAAATAACTTTTGATTAGAATGATATGCTAAAACATCCATCTTCTATTTTTACATGTATTTAATTGATGAATTTGATAAGATGTGCCAAAATTTTCATTTCTAGGGTTTGGAAGCACAATAAGAAGGACAATCAAAAGAAAGGACCAACTACACTTCATTGATATATCTACACCTAAAGGAGTGGAGGATTCTTTGGGTTATGGTCCTCAAAAGTGAAGCTCACACCTACAAAGTCTAGCTCTAGACTTTAAATGAAGTGCTTGTTGGGAGGCAACCCAATGGTCTTAATCTTTTTGTGAAATTTTACTAGGTATTATGTAGTTTTAAGTGTATTTATTATATATGTTTTGTAGGAATTTCAATAAGCAACCGAAGGTGCAAGAGTGGTTAAAGATGACTCAAGACCATGAGTTTGATTTCTAGACCCCTATTTGAGTGCATTTCATACTTAGAAGTATTTTGATCATATGTTATGTAGAGTATGTTATGTATTTTTGAAATTACAAGTTCATAGGAGTCACTATTCATGGTTGAAAAAATTTTTTCATGAAAAAGGTCATTTGAGGATTTATTTAGATTATATGATGTTTGACCTTGGTTATAAGCTTGATATGCCTAAAGAAACATGTGTGCATAGTTGGTTTGAAGGTTGTATTCAATTTTGGCAAAATATGCAACTTAAAGATTCAAGCTCAATTCATGCTTCATGTTGTAATTTTGTTCCAAAAATTGAAGGATTTATGTTTGTACATGTGTATCTTTATGATTCAAACTTGTTCTAAGTGTTAATTTGTTCATAAACATGTTAAAATTAAGTTTGAAGTTGCTGCAGAAAATTGAAATGACCAATGGAACAGTAACTTACATTTTCTGAAAAATCACTGCCTGTTGCAGGATGTAATCCACGGATGGATCCGCGGGTTGACATCTGAGGATTCATCCGTGGATCAACGTTTGGGAGGTTAGTATGATCCGCTACACAGAGATCCATGGATTGGCTAGGAGAACCATGGGTACCTCATCCACGGATCACCTGCAGCTTCTGTTTTCCAAGACTATTTTCAATGTTTTCCATTTGGTTCTTTCAAAACTTCTTTTGCATGATTGGTGTACATGTTTTGAACATCTTACTTAACACTTCAACAAGCTTCAATGTTGCATTTTCATTGTTCCATTTACTTTGAAAATTTTGATTTAATGGTATGAATTGGTTGACTTTTGAAATAAAGCAACTTTGAGCAAGTTTCTTTAGCATTTTACTTCATCTATACATAATACATTTGCTCTTATAACTTGTCTTTTAAAATTTCACCCACTTGGAGCCACATTGCACAAACTAAGTGTGGGAGAAATCAGGAGGTTCAAGTATGCTATGATGATTTTGTATTCATTAGTTATCTATTCATCATCTAACGTAGGTTTCGAGTAATTCTAAGCTTGAGACATGGTCAATGAGCAAAGATTGGACAAAAGAAGAAGTGATGAAGCATTGCAAAGAGGGATTGTTGAAAGGCCTAAGAACTTAAAAGGCATCAACAATATCAACTTAAGGATACATCAACCAAACAAGGGGAGTTTTCTTGTTCCATCTTTCATTCTTAACATTTCCTTCACACATTGAGGACTATGTTTCATTCTAAGTGTGGGGAGGAAGGTATAAGATTGTGTTTGGTTGGGAATTTGGACGTGAATAGTGTCAAGATATTGTTTTAGTTAAAAAATGGCCAAAATTTTTGAAAATTTGCTTCATTAACATGCTTTTATGCCATAAACTTGTTAAATTTCTTTACTTTTGAAATAATTTATGCACTTTGCTTGAATATTTTCTACAAATATATGAAGAAATAGTCATTATGTGATTAGGAGTTTTGTTTTTAGGAAAATATATCTTGTAAAATGATTATAATTAGATCTTGATTTGGCACGTTTGATTCTAAATTTCTTTTCTTTACTTAATTTTACATTCCTAAGTGATAGATATGGACAAGCAATGTACCTTATGCATTATTTGAAAAAAGGGACTATTATGTTATGAAGTTAAAGGATGAATATTTATATCTTTCTACTCCAATGATTCAATATGTTTAGTAACCGGAAATCTTCATCTACAAATGTTGAATTTTCGCGTCAAACGGAAATTGAATTAAGAGTATGCATAGCAAGTTTGATTGAAAGTGAATTGTTGAGTAATAAGGGGTCTTCATCACAAAATGTCGATCCTTTCATCAAAAGGCAATTTCACTTCTCAAACTAAGGGCTAAATTGTGGATAAAATAATCAAAAAGTGTTGAGTAATCAGGGGTTTTCATCTACAAATGTCAACCTTCACGTCAAAAGACACTTACAAATTACAAAATGCAACATGTCCCTATTGTGTATAAATTGACTTGTATATGATTGTCCATACTAAGTACTTAGGGTGTGAAATTTTGTAAGGCAAAGGAATTTGAGTTGAATAAGTTTTAATCTTGAAATAATTACTTCCTTTTTACTTGGTATGATTAGTACTAGAAACCTTACAAGGAATTGCATAATGCCTATTACTTTATTTTGTGAAATTGTATTCAACAATGTGGCATGTGTCATTTCAAAGCCTTGAATCATGTTTTGACCTCTTGATTTTCCAATTGCTTGAGGACAAACAATGATTCAAGTGTGGGGGAGTTTGATAAGTAATAAATTTACCAATGTTATTATATATATTATTATATGTTTTAGATGTTATTTAAGCATAATTATAGTACTTTTGGCTACAAATGACTCATTTTCCAACAATTGCTAAGAATTAGGGTTTTTTATTGGATTTAGGGATTTAAGGCGGAATCTTTACTCGAGCAAATTAACGCATAATTTTTGTGTATAATTGCAAGTGCATCATACTTAAACTTATTTTGGATCAATTGGAGTTAAAGAAAAACAAATTCAAAGGTGATTCAAAGAACCAGGGTTGGATGAATAACTTAAAAGAACAATTGTGCAAAATAATGTAAAAATCCAATTCTTCATCAAAATGCTTGAAAATGCGTGGAAAGTGCTTGCACACATGGAGTCTAGCCTAGCAAAAATTAGAAATCTAGTGGGGGCCACAAAAGGTGTGATCAGCAGATGGATCCACATATAACAACTTGCGAATCTCCATTCGCGAATCGCAGGTCAGCTGGGATTCTTCTAGGGCATCAACTTGTATCTTCCTCCAGCTGTTTTTGTAGAGATTATTAGATAGGGATAGGGTTTTGCAAGCTGGGGAACACATTGGAAACATAAATGAAGACTTTTGTGCTCAATTGGAATCCCCAAGCAATCTTCATCATTTCCATGCATTAATGATTCATGCAAGTTGGAAAATGACTTGAAGATCATTTGTCTATAAATAGGAGTCATTTGTAAAGCATTTGTAACAAGCTTTAGTAGTAGAAAGTAGTTATAGTCTCTAGTTTTATACTTAGCTTGGTAGAGAATTAATAGAATTCTCTTAATCCTTCAATAGAGTGGTGAGGATCATTGTAAGAGACTTTGTAGTGCAACTTTTGAAGGTGAATAAAGAAGAGAAGCTTATTCCATATTGGTTGAGCAATTCCCAAACTCTATCTCTTTTACTTTCAATGGTTGCCATAAATTCTTTCTTTGAAGTTGAACTTTTAGTTGTTTCACTAACTATGTTGAACTAAAAGCTTCATCTAGACCATAGATGAAGCTAATGAATCAACAAACATGATTTAACTTCATTGCACTTACTAAGCTTGCATTTGTTTGTTTACTTGTTCAAGCTTTAACACTTGTTTTTGCTTGGCCAACTTAAACAAGTCATTTAGTTGCTACTTGACATTGAGAGATGCATGTAATAATGGAAAATGAACAAGTAATGCTTAAGTCTTTCATATGAGAATAATGAATGCTTAAGTGAATCAATACAATTCATGTTATTCATAAGGTTTCATCATGAGAATAGTTGAAATCTTGTCATTTCATAGAGAGATCTAGTTATGACACTTATGGAATTGGATTCTAAACAAAGCAAGATAACACTTAGTAAGTCATTCATGCATGATTCATTAGTGGATTCTATGTTCTAGGCTTCTTTGTATTGAATTTTACATAAGTTCTCAATCATATATCCTACTCTATTGAAGGGACCCTATCTCCATCTTATTTTGATTGTATTTCAGATAATAGAAGTTAGTGAAAAAGCTTTAGTAATTGCACATATTTGATTCCTCGTGGGATTCGACACCTAATACTCCAAATACTACAACTGACTCCGTGCACTTGCGGATTAAGTTGGGAGATTAGAGTTTTTATTACTTGATTTGTGTGTTTTTGTTCATAATTGTTATACCTAATCTACACCACGTCACTTTTGTTTCTATGTTGGCATCTATCAAAGGCAAGAAATACAAGTATTCATGTTGTAGTTTTGCCAATGGAGGAGGGTATTATTGCTACTACATTTAAGGATATTAGGTGTTAGTGTATGCTCTAAAACCAAGTTGGTTTTTGAGATTTTTATTACGCTTATTTCGTGTTATACTTATATATGTGGCATTTTCTTTGTCATTTAATACTTGTTATTAATATTACTTGTTTATTTGATAAAGTCCATAGAATATTAACTGTGTATAAGAGATTGTAAGAGTTACAATGATAAGACTCTTATTACACATAAAGTTATATTCTTAAATATCCCTAGTCATAGTATTAATGAGATTGGACATCATTAATATGGGAAGACTAGCACATACTTTGCCTCTACTTAGGGTAAGTAGTAGTTGATCTCGTCAACTATGGTGTGCGACACTTAAGCTGGTATGTGGATGCTTGTTAGAGAACAAGTTCATTGGATTGATCCGCCAAGAGTTGCTATTCATAGTGCTAATGAATTATACTCTTAATGGCAATGGTGTAAGTGATCCTTAGACTTGAGATTACCATGGTATCTTGAGTGTGGATTGCTATGCTTTGACTCTATTGCTCGGTGCTCGTAAAAGAGTAGCCCATACGGTAGAGATTAGGTATAGTATGAAGCATGAAAGGATAGTGAGTAATCGATATAGGATTCACCACTCCTTATTATAGGAGAGTATATCCCGGATTGGCCACTTGTTGAAATATGACTTAAAGAATCTTTTGTGCAAAAGTGAAAGTATGACTTGAAAGAGTTTCAAGGTTATACTTTTATAGAAAGTTATATTTCACGAACAAGAAATTGTTAATTAGTCATTTAAAGATTGCGCACTACACTCTTAGACTAATTGGGATATAGTGTGGTGAAAGGATATTAATTACACGGTAACATTGTCATTGATAGGTGTAGTCTACCATATGACTTTCCTATTCACTTGGGTGGTCATGATGCATTGCTAGACGCCACTCATGATCTATAAGTGCAAATTAATTAATTAGTGAATTAATGATAAATTAAAGTGTTAATTTATCTAGCTCTTAATTAATTAATTAATGAGTTATAATTTGTACTTATTGCCAACGTGAATGGAACCTAATGGGTCACACACAATAAGAACATGGTCTTTGGGTTAAATTGTTATTAAGATAAGTATAAGATACTTATGGGGTTAATTTATGTGATAAATTAACTTAAAGGACTTAATTATAAATATTCTAAATCTTGATGGAAATTAGTTTCCTAAAAGGAATTAAGAAGCTATTTGGTTTCCTTTTGGAATAGGTTTCTTAAAGGAATAGGATTAGCTTAAGGTAAGCTTCCTAAACCTTTTTGGTTTCCAATTGCTCTTGTTTCCTTAAAGACTAGGATACAACGTCTATAAATAAGTCCATGCCTTGACTCTTGGATGATTGATGAAATATAACACAAAATTTAGAGAGAGAAAAATTGAGAACTTGGTGGCGTTTTTCTCTCCAAGAAAAACGCCACACCTCCTTCCCTAATTCTTAGGGTTTCAACTTCTTTCTTCTTCTTGTGTTCTTCATGAATCATTCAAGGGAGCTAGCACTCGAAAGGCAAGGCAAGTAAGCCCAAAGGTTCCTAAAGATCATGTTCGTGTGGATACTGTTAGAGGCTCTACACTTGGAGGGCTTTTCATGGTAGATCAACACCTTCATCGAATAGGATCTTGCCCTTTGAAGCATAGAAACCTTCTATGCTTGAGGTATTTGTGCTAAACACCCTTTAATCGTATAGATTACATCAAAGAGATCCATGGCTAAGGTAATAAATTTTTAAATTTTCCGCTGCGTTACTCCCCTTATTACCTTTCATTAGGGAAATTACTCAAATTAGATTTTCGGAGATTAAGTTACAGGGGAGCACATGGCATCAATTTATTGACACTACTATGAACCTGCCTTGATCTCAAGTTTTCAAGGTCATCAATTGGATCAAGCCTCGGGGTAGCCAAGTAAAGCTGAATATTAATGGTTGTTCCAAAGGAAACCTCGGTACTAGTGGCAGTGGAGGAATACTACGTGATTGTTCGGGTAAACTTATTTTTGCCTTCTCAGTTAATTTTGGTGCAAAAACAAGTGTACCGGCCGGCAAAGGTCCTTGCTTTGTTGTTTGGAGTGAAATTGTACATGGAGAAGGGTTTTAATTCATTCCAGGTAGAGCTTGATTCTCTAGTTCTTGTTTAGATTGCTTGGTAAGGCTCATTATCCTTGGACAATCGAGAATGATGTTGATGAGCTTAAGAGGTTATTTCATTTGTTCTCTTTGGTTTTTCACTGTTATTGTCAAGAAAACAAAGTGCCTAATGGATTGGCAAATGTGGGGCTTCAGTCTTTTGCCCATACAGTTTATACTTATTTTAGTCAATTGCCACAACAGGAGAAAGGAGATTTGAAAACGGATAGGTTAGGTCTTTCCAACATTAGATTATGTCATAAATAATTTTTGTGAGGGAGTAGTACTCCTAATTTATTTTTCTTTTAATTTTTCATGTATTTTGGAGGTAAGGTATTATGTACCCCTCCTATGTTTATTTTTGAATTATTAATAAAATTTAGAAGTGACGTCCTCTCCTGCCTAAGGAGTTAGCCAAAAAAAAAAAAATCACCAATAATTAAGATTAGCGTTTTAAATTGGGATTAAGAAATGTTCACCACAACATTTCAGATAGGAAGATTTCCTCGCCAAAAAGCAAGGTGGGAACCTACTACAGCTTGTTAGAGAGGAAACTTTCTTGGCTGAAATATTTCATTGGCCTGGTGTATAGCAATTGTGTCAAAGGCTCCCTTGCCAATTTTATATTATTAGCGAGGAAGCTGCAAACACTTTCGCCACTCTTACGGAATGTTGGTTTTTGTGAGGCCTTTCTAACTTTAATGGAGAAGAAATTTTCCTTGCTATAGTATCTAAGTTACTAGTAAGGAGGATTCGCCCTCCCTATTGATCTGCCCCATTAGCTAGAAAGACAATTGTATCCTAGCCTGTGAATTTTAGCGACAAAAATCTAGTGAAAAAGCTGGTGAGAGAGCACCTTCCTCGCTGAAATTGATTGGCGAGGAAGTCAAAACTTCTGGCAATGGACTTTGGTTCCTCGCCAAATCCCTTTTTGGTTGTATTGCTAGTTCATAATTTTAGTCCTTTAAAACACGGATTCCACTAGAAGCAGTCCTTATCCAGGCACTCAAAGGGTGAGCACCCCGAGAATAACCCACCATTCAACTTGTTAAATTTTCTCACATGTACATATAGCAATACAAACACAAACTATGAGTCACCGGACACCACACATATAATGCCATACACTTCAAGAAGCAACATCAATGCACAGTTGAGCACTTGAGTAATAATATTAACTGCACGACACAAGTTTCACTCCTATATGGTTCTTATTTCAATTACTGACTCAATTATTCACACCAAACCCTTTTCTCAGTCTGGATTTTCTTCTTCATCAGCTGAAACATTGAGGTCAAATGGTTTGTTACTTGAAGCAAAGTTTCTTTCCTTGGAAGTTTGCGGATAATCATTTTGCTTTTGTATTTCAAACCGAGAAACATTATTGTGATCTTCTGCTCCAGTATTTGGTTCACCCTCTGGAAAAATTGAACTACTGATACCTTTCCCTTTCCAATTGTCAAGTCCAATCCTCAAACCACCATGCATTTTCTGCTGGGCTTCGGTTCCGTCCATGTATGAATCTCTAACGGATGAATGAAAGGTGTAATTCTTTTTAATTTCTCCTATCCTCAGAACGTCATATGTCTCGAGTAACTGAGTATTAGCATACCGGACTTCAGTTGCCATGCTTCCTAACAGATTAACTGCTGGCTCGGAAGCGTTGACTTGATTGCAGAACTGATTTTCTCTAGTTTTTGAGGCACCCTCCAGAAGTGCAATTAAGTTTTCGCCTCCAGTACACTGCACTTGCTTTTGTATATTATAATCTGAGTTCTGTACAAGATCACATTGAGTTGAAGTTTGAGCATATTCATAACTAACCCGTTAACTACTTAAAAAAGGAAATTCGAGGAAAATTAAGAAACTGTAAATGGAAGATTTTTTTGTAACATAAAATATCTTAAAGCGAAATATAAATTGGTGAAAACACACGTTAAAGGTGGTTATAGTTAAAATTTCAAGCAAAATTTCCTTTTTTAAAGATTTCATTATTTTAACTGTTGCCGAATGTTCGGTTTCATTATTTTACAATATCTTAAACAAGGTCAAAGCATAAAATCTGTCAACCTTTTTTTCAGCCTAAATCCACTTTGCATCCCCTGTCTTATATTAAATTCTTATCTTGCACTCTAAATTTTAATTTCGGATAGACTACACACTAAAACGTCCAAAACATTCAATTTAAGTCCAATTGTTCACAACATCAACTAAATTGATGAAACTTAGGCTTGTGTGTGCAATAATTGAATTTAAGTAAAATGTTTTGGAGAGTTTATGGTGCAATATGTTCAAAATTTACGTTGTAAGCAATTGGACTTAAATGAACTTTTCATGCGTGCATTTTTGGTTGATGCCATCAACGATTAGACTTAAATGAAATGTTTTGGACAATTGAGGATGTAATCTGTTCAAAATTAAAGTTTAGAGTGCAAAGCAAGAATTTGGTATAAGTTAGGAGGTGCACAGTAAATTTTGTCATAAATTTATATGTTGAACAATTTTTCGGAAATTAATCATAATAATATTACTTTCAGACCAATAAGAACAACAAATTAAAAATATATTAAGATTTAAGGAAGTTGAATCTCATTATGCTGCATATTTTGATCTTTAAAAGCATTAAAGTTAAGGAGGGAATTATTCAACTTAATCCATTTAATTCTGAGCTCCAACAATATAAGAAATCATTTTTCCAAAGTATTTGAATTGCGCGAAGCTGTAGAACAATTTTAAAAAATAAGTCCTGCATTAGAATGATTAGCTGAAATTTTATGAAGACAAAACAATGTGTCAACGTCAAGCATGGAATAAAATTTTATTTCTTATTGCAATGGATGGTAGTAAATTGGTATATTCTGAGAATGTTAAAGGTGAGGCTACGAAATTTTATAAGGTCCTCTGTTCTCTATTCCCAAATCCTGAGTGAGACACCTTAACTCAGACACAGAGAGTTCTAACACGAAGATTGTCTGAAAAGCTAGACTCAGCTCTTGCAATACGCTGTCACAAAGGATGAGATTACCAAATCTAGCTTCAGTTTGAAGAAAAGCACACCTCCAAGTCCTGATGGATTTTGTACCTTGGAGTTTATGGGGAAATAGTATGTACGGATCTTTTGATTTGAGTACATCTATCCTCCCCTTAACAATTCTTCTTGATACCGTACAGATCTTTTGTTTTGAGTACATGTATCCTCCCCTTAACAATTCTTCTTGATACCCAAAGTTGCTGCTTTTGATACGATGAAAGACGATAGTCTTATTACTTGAAAATTTTTTTGTACGTATTTTCAGAGGTGACCATACAAAGGCTGAAGACGGTGCTACCTAAGTTCAGAAATTAGAAGTAGAAGCATTGTTGCAAGATAGACCTATTAAAATTGACATTATGAATGCATGTGCTATTGTGAAATGGATTTTCTTTTTTGAGAATTATGGGTTTCCTCCTACAATCTTATCTGCTATTCAAAAAGTGTCTTGACTTGGTGTTTGTTGATATTTCTTAGAGCTGAGAACTTTAGCTAGACCTTTTCTGAAATACATTAGGGATCGGAATATATATGCTCGTACATGCTATTGGTGTCATTTCATTTAAACTGTCTCAAGTTTTGGTAGTCATTCTCAAGACTATTTTCTCTTCCATCTTAACAGTTGAAGGGTAGTGACAGCCGGAAGGAAAATGAAGAGCTAAAGAAGTTCAATTCAGACCGCGACTGAAGAAAGGCACAGTTCTCGTTTTAACATCTGATCAAGTATGTTGTTTGGTACGTGAATAATGGGAGTTCTCTATGGAAGAAACTTCTAAGGCATCCGGCCTTTTGGTCGACCTACTCTTTGGAGGCATAAACTGCTTGGTTTAGTACACATATCACTCGGATTGCTCTAACTTTGCGGCTTGCATGCGAAGGAAGCCGAATAACTGTGTCTATAATGTTTTAGGGAGTGATTGCAAAAGATTCTTGTGTATTTTGACAGGGTTTATCAAAAACTGCTGATCATCTTCCGTTTGAATGCCCTCTTTTTATGCAGTTTGGTGCTGTAATCAGGGTTGAATTCAAGTCATACGTGGGCATACCCTTAGTCGTGTTTACATGTTAATGATAACACTTTTGCTTGTCGAATTGGAAGGCTTTCTTTACCTATTAACAATCTTATCACTTGTAGAGAGCCAAAAACCGGAGGTTGTTTAATAAGTACAATTTGGCCTACGTATATGTGGTTTTGGATTTTAAAATTTAAAATTATTAGGCTTAGTGTTTGGCATATCAGGGGAAGAACTAGGGTTAGTGAGGGCAACGGTCAGTGGATTGTTTCTATAAATTTTTTAACCCTTTTTGTATAGTGTAGGTTGCATTTTATTTCACCTCTTGGTTCTATGCTTGCAGAACTTTTGGGATTCTTCCTTTTTTAAATGTTGAACAATTTCAACAAGTTGAAAAAATGAAAGTGATATAGTTACAGGATTTTTTTTTTAATAGACCCCCTAGAATTACAATTGAGGGATAAATGGGAAACTAATACAAAAAATGATAAAAATCTAAAAAACATTTTAAAGAATATTTATCAAAAAATTATTAAAATGATAAAATAAATAAGGTCCAATTTTATTTAAGTGCTAATTAAAGCTTAGTTACAAAGCTCATAAAAATGCTGTGAATAATTTTAAAAAACTCTTCGTCAACAATTATATTATGCATTTATCCCAACCAGGATGACATCCTCACACTTGTGGGAGCTTACTTAGCATTGAAGCTATTTTATTTTAATTTTTTAATATAGAAGTGTAAGTGTGCATTATTTGACACAAAAACAAATGAAGAAAATGAAGGGGCACAAAAAATAGAAAAATACAAAAAAAATTCATGAAAAGGCCTAATCAAATTGTGGCTAAAACCTGGCAATCTCATGTATTATATACGCCTACACTAGTCTTACTCATTCACCACGACACTCTTAATCTTTCGTACACTTATTTATTTATAGTTTACAATCAAAATAATACTGTAAATCAATATCTTTAACAAAAAAAAAAAAAAAAACTACTAGATTACAACCTACTACTCCCAATCCAATTGACATTATAGATTAAAGTTTTTATCCAGCAAAATTAAATCAAAACATTATCTTTTATTTCAACATTTGCTAAATTTAAATAATTACTGAAACACTCGTTTCCACTAATTCTATATATAATTTTTTATCTATTCATTTATGAGGTCTATTTAAAAATTGTTATATATCAGATATGTAATCGTGCAACCTTTTTGCTCCAAAAAAAAAAAAAAATTCGTACAAACTTTTAAACTTGAATATAGACTTAACTTTGGATCCACAATTCAAAACATACTTCGGAAAAACTTGGGCATTTCACTCATTGTGCGTGAGGGCAAGAAAACCTAGTTGTATATAACAAGACTTCTCCTTTTCAATTTTGCTTGGATTTATAAGTAAAAGTCTTTAGAAATAAGGAGTCATGTAGCATTATTTAAGTGCATAGGAATTTGAAATGGTTTGCCTGAAAATATGAAACATTTTCTCTTATTTTAAATTGTTGGAGAAGTTGAAATCTAAACTTACTTGTTTGTTAGTTTCAGGAGTTCTAATCAATTAGTGTCATCAGTTCGAACGGCTCCCATCAATTCCCAAGGCTTGTAAACCAGTGACCATAGATGATGAGAAAGCATCTATTGACTGGTGATTTGAAAAGTTGTTTGAATTGATGAATTATACAGGAAATGACAAAAGATCGCCCTCCGTTATTCATCCAAAAAAAAAATTGGCATACCTTATTCTCTGTGTGGAATCTCCGTCGCCCATCGAAGGTTGCCGTCCGTCCGTTGATCATTTGGATGTCACTTAACATGCAAAGCAAATTATTATTTTTTGGCGAATATATGAATATCCAGTAGAAAGTACTTCGGCATATACAATACCCATGACAGAATTTACAGTTTTTTATTTTCATTTTGGGTGCTGTAAAGTTGATTGGTCTTACCCATTTGTGTGCAATCCAGAAGCATTTCTTCGGTTAATCCCTTCATTTGCTTCAAGTGGCATGACTGCTGTGGCTGAAAACCAATCCGGAAAATAGAAGAGTGAAAAAGGTAGTTAATTGATCAAGGGTTTGGTGATTAAAAATGAGTAAGAAAGAAGATAACATGACGTATCCTGTTTCTACCACTGAAAAGTAGGCTCCAGATATTCTCCGAGATGAATTAACCAAAAATTACCTTTCACTGCAGCTTCGGTTTCAATTCTTTGAATACGATCCATTGTCTGCCTGAACTTCTAAATTCAAGAAAGTGAACGTGATTCCAGGATGCAAGGCTGATATGACCTCCAAATCATTATAGTGGGCCGTTCAGAATTTACCTGCAGATGGCTTTTTATATGGTTTGAGTTAACCTCTTGAGCGCCCATCAGCTTCACTACTTGTTTCGGAGTTGCCTCTGTCCATAAATTGAACACAAAAACTCTGTCAACTTAGCCGAAGCTGGTTTTGGGATTTTGTTTATTTCTAACACTGATTCCTGGTTCGTATTGTACTCACCATGAGGTCCACCAAGTTGAGCGACTGCCTTAACAAAGCACTGATGAAGCCCTTTTGTCCATTTTATCCTTGGTTTTCTGTTCATCAATCCCTTTAACGGATCATCCCCATCACCATTTTTTTTCTTCTTGATATTCTTGGATTCTGCAGCCATCAGGAGAACTGACCAACTAAAGTTGATATTCTTCGTATCTGTTCATGATACACAGCATGACATTGATTAGTAAATGCACGGCTGTGCACAATTCATAATAGAAGACTCGTTTTTGCTTACTTTCCTCAAAAACCCTCTTATATACTATCCAATATGAGATAGATTGTTTAGGGGTCCTTCTTGCTGGCATCAGGCATATTATTCCTACTGTTTTTTAAAGTTCCTATTCAATGGATCCTGATATTCGAACCCTACCTCTTGTTATTTATATTTTACTCCATCTATAACTTGTCGAAATGGACAACACTGTCCTTGTCATTATAGTATGAGGCTAAAGCTTGCAGAGACCTTTTCCAAACATGAAATGAAAATCAGATAACAACAACTAGGCAAAAGTTTAACCATTCAAAGGTAATGATACATAACATTGCGTTTATTTGTAATAATATTATCATAAGTTTTTAAAAGAAAAAAGTTCAGGATCCTCCATGTGTTAATGTGCCAAATACTTGTGTAATTTGTAGAATCATATAAAGAACGTGTATTCACAAATATATCGTTATTTAATGTGTTTAATTTAACAAATAACGTATTTATAACACACACATGTGCGTGTCGCATTTTCAAATACTATAAGTGAGAACATAAAACTAAAATATTTGTATTCATGATTTTTCAATAAGATAATAAAACAATTACATATTTTAAAGGACAAAAGATTATATAAATATGGTAAAACAAATCAATTTAAAGGGATGATGTGAATTTACTAGACTTTTTAAAGTTTCATTAAAAGAAATATTTTTGAGAAAATATATCTTTATTGAATTGGACTAGTCTCAGACACACACATATAGACATAGATACAGATAGATAAAACACTCGGGTTATTCTTAAACATTTTGTACACGTTAAAAAGTGTAAAGATTGCAACTAATAAATAATTGAGTGCCCAACCTTTCTTATTTTTATGTTCATGTTTTGAACGACTTTTTTTGGGATGTTCTTCGTTTGGATTATTACTTTTGTGTGTATTTTTAAAAAATGTTAATGTAGCACTCCTTTAAACATTTTTGGAGAATCGTATGTTAGACAAAAGTGTGATTGAAAAACATACTGTTGAATTTTTTTAAAATAAGCATTTCTAAAAAAAAAAACACTCTATCCAAAATGATAGGCAAACAGTATACTTAATTATTCTAAGCATCCTAATTTGTCAAAAAAATTTATTGTCTCGTCAAACTTACAAAAAATTGTAGAAAGTGTCAATACTACTTTAATGAGATGAAATCTCATCCCTCGTCAATAATTACAACATTTACTCTTACCTTAAATCCTTAATATTGTTTTATAAATACCTTAAGAGCCTTATAACAACTTCTTTAAACAAGAAACTATAATTAAAAAGGCTAATCACGCATAGGTCCTTTTCAAGATAAAAACGATAAATGCTGGAATGGTGAAATTTTGTCAACTAGAATTTTAAATGTTAAAGGTATGTTTAATGCCATTTGTTTTGTTTTCGTTTTTTTAGTTATGCTTTTGAATGGTCGCTTAGTTGCTTAAGCGTGATAAGTATAGTTCTTTCCAGTTAATTTAGTCCCTTATAAAGCTTATATTGCCCATGAGGTGTTTAGAGATTAGATAGACTTAAAATTGCAAGATAAACTATTAAAAATGAGAAAATGGAAGGTCAAGGGATAAATATACATGGTTTTCTGAAAAATGTTGCGCCTTTTAGAGAAAGTTTGCAATATCGTAAGAAATAGTCTAGAGGTCCGTGTGGTCCCTTATTAGGGAAAATCTTAACCCGATCCAATATTTCAAAAAAAAAAAAAAAAGTAATGGTCATTTATGTTTTGGCTATTAAACTTGGCCAGTAAAACTGTTGATTACCTCCACTAAATAGTAGCAACGGTGTTAAAAGAAGAAATGTGTATATTTTCAGGCTGTAAAGTATTACTAGTCCCTAAGTTCAAACGTTCAAAGTGTAATGAGCTTTAAATAATCCAGGCTCTATCTCATAATCTGTGACAATAATAGCTTACGTCTGTAACTTTCGGTCCCTTCTCTTTGCAAGTTTCAGGCAGCCCAAATTAGCATAGATTTTTTTCTTGCAACTAACACTGCTTTTGCTGCATTTTCCTCTTTCTACAGTGGTCCTCAGCGTAGTGAACTGAATCAAATTTCTCCTTCTCTGTATTTGACTTGTCCGTTTGTTTTTCCAATACGACAACATTGCACAAAAGAAAGCACTCTTGGGTTTTTGGGTTAAATGGAATAAAACTTACCAATGTCGTTTTACAGTATAATTTCTAATGTTATTTTTGTGTATTTTTATTTCCTCGATTGTATCAAAATTTGTCAAAATTCAAATTTGTCCCTGAATTTTTTTGATAGAATTACTCTTTACCAACATTATAAAAAACCAACCCCATGGCACCTCACCTCACTGTGAATTCCTTTACTTGCTAGCTGCTTCAAAACCCATCTCTCTCTCTCTCTCTCTCTCTCTCTCAAGGGTGCAGCTGAACTAAGTTGCTTGCAAGCTTCACCTAGCTCGAGTCAACTTTTGAGCAAATCGGTCGAAGGCTTGATTTGAATTCCAAGTTAACTAAGTTCAAGTTGAATTGAGTAGTTCGAACAAATTATGGAGTCAATTTCGAGCGTTCAAGTATTTGGCACAAATTCTCTTTGAGCCAAATTACAAAAAGATTTAAAATTTTTAGGTAAATTATATTTTTTACCCTTCTGTAGCTTTGAATAATATAGGTTAATGAGTAAAGTTGATTAATGTAAAACAAAGAATTATAAAAATAAGAATAGAAAATAGCCTTCTCTTCTTTTTTCTCTTGGCATATTTCATTACTCTCTCTCTCTCTCTCTCTCTCTCTCTCTCTCTCCCTCTCTCTCTCTCTCTCTCTCTCTGTGTGCTTTACTTTGCTTCAAATTCACTAGCCTTTGCTTCACACACAAGGAAACACACATAGAGGAATGCGCACACACCAACAAAGACATTCATACTCAAACAAAACTGATTGTTGTTATTTTAGGTTGTTTTAGAGTATTTGGTGGCATTTTTATTGAAGTGAAAACTATCGTTGTCATGCCCCAAACCATAAGCCCAAATTACAGTCAGAGTCTCAGCAATCAAGTCCAACTATTTGAGCTCCGTTCTTGCGAGTCCCCAGTGGATATCTTAAGTTGAATTTGAATGCTCAGACTCAATTTATGTATTAGTCTATATCACTTAACTTTTCCAATGTAGAATGGAAATATTATATTCAAGATTAGACTTGAATGCTCATGCTCAACTTATTATGTATTGGTATATGTTACTTAACTTTTCCAATGTGGGATAGTAGTATTACAATGGATATAGAACTTTTATGTATGCCTTTTTGATTTTGTATATAACTGATTCTCTATGGAATCTTATTATATGGATTGTCTCGATCATTTTGGTATATTGATTATCTCAATTAGAGGTCATTTTGCTGAGGTTAATGTTGGTGCTTTTTCTTACTTGTACAATTTGGGCCGTATTTATCCAAATCTAAACTCAAATTTGTAATTTATGTGAATAAATGAGTTTGATGTTGCAATTTGAAAGCAAAAGAGTTACTGGAAACGATGTAAGTGGCGGACGATCAATGGCTCGCGGCGGTTGATCGTAGTTTGTCATCCGCTTTAGTTGAGGAAATTTCTATGGAAATTAAAGATATTTCAAGGATTTATACAAAAAAATATGTAAAATAAATAACTTCTTATTCTTTGTCTTTTCCTCTCTTATAAATTTCATAATGTATAGATTGATCCCCAAATTTGTAAGAACTTAGGATTTAAAATTGAACTTGACTTTGATTTTGAGTATGCGTCAAGTATGGCTTTAGTCGAGTTCAAGCCCTGAATTTGCAAACTCAACGAACTTGAGCATAGTTATTTAGTCATTGAGGTGAGCTCGAGCATGTGATCTTCTTGCTTGGCTCGCCTCGATTACTCTCTCTCTCTCCCCGCCCTCCCCACCCCCTCTCTCCCCCCATTTAAATTCGGCAGCTAATGTCAATTGCACTATTTTCTCTTTTTGTAAGAGAATTTAAATTTCAGTTTCCAAAAAAACTTCTGTATCAAACATCATTAAATTCTGCAACTTGTTCTTGTTCAAGGTATTCCTCCTCAGACAGTGAGGAACAATTGTTTTTGTTGGTAATAAATAATGCTTCATATTTTTTTTTTTTTTTGGGTACAAAATGAATCTTTTTCCTCCAATAGACTCCAACAGCATATGTTTTTTTCGCCAGTCACATGAGAAGAGCATTCATTTTTCCCACCATTTTCATGGGCACTTCTGGAAATAAAAATTTCGATCCAGAGACTAAAGTGAATAAAATTATCGTAGAGACTATATAGCAAAACACGTCTAAACATTTAGAGATTTACTCCATTTAACTAATTGCTAATTCAAGTATACTAATATCTTTTGATTAACTAATTAACTAATGTTAGAAATTGTGCTGCAAAACACATAAAATATTTTAAAATTTACAGTATTTAAACCTATGTATTTATGGAAGAGGAATGAGAGAGCAGAAGCATGACGAATTAATTTGCTCTCGAAGTTGAGTGTGTACTCCTCACAATTATGTTTGTACCGAATAAATGATGTTTATAATTGCAAAATAATTATTTTTGTATATACGAAAACATAACAAAATTATAGTTTGTGAAAAAATGTTAACAATGACTAAAATTTTAAAATAACGTAAAAGTTTAAAATGTACATCTGTTTTCATAATTTGTAAATATAAAACTGATTTTTCTGAAAAGAATGCCCAACAAGTTATGAAGTTTTAACCCATCTCACTCTCAAACTATAAATATGGTTCCCTTCCACAAGTTTTGGAAGCACTTGGCTTTTCTTTAATGGTAAAATGTGATTTGTGTCGAATGCTAAAATGCTTTACTTATTTTCTTCTCCTTAGGTAGGTCACTATGGATCTCCCCAGTAATGATTATGATGTTCACTCAATCCTTAGGGTGTGTTTGGTTCATAAGAGGATATGAAATTGGATTATTAATCCTATGTTATCCAATATTTGGTTCCATTTTAAGCATGAGATTATACATTCTATTCAACTGAATTAATCCATTGTACATGAGATAAAATAATCCCATGGAAAGGTGGTATTAGTCACCCATCATGACTCTTAGATGGAATAACAAAATTGTTACCCGAACCACCACTACTATCACCACCATGATAATTGTGTACCATGCAACACCACCACCACACAACCTCTATCAAATTGCACTACTATCACTATCACGACCATCAACTATAACTATCAAATATTACTCTCACCATTGAGCACCACCACCATCAATATTAGACAATACTATTATTACCATAATCTATATTATACACTACCACTATTGAGTACCACCATTGATACTACCATGAACACCATCACCATCACTTATCACCGTGCACTACCACTATTATCAAATAAAAATAAATTCAATCCCTAACAAAACACATAATGAAGTTAGTTATTAATATATCCCATCAAATTCAATATCAACCAAATATTGAATAATTGGTATTGCTATCTAAGGATGACTTATTCCAAAGTTTACCACCCATGTCATCTTTCCGTGAACTAAGTGAACCCTTAGTGCGGTGTTACATCTTAGGAAATGGGGGTAGCTTTCTTTTCTTTGTTCGTTCTTATGAATATATCTAGTTATCCATTAAGAATTATCAGTAAAGTAAGGACTCCTTTAGTAGAATCCAATCTTAGATGATTGGTGTTGCAAGATTTTCAGCTAGACCTGTACATCGATTAAGCGAGAAATTCGTATATGGGTGCTTGTCGTAGTATGAAAAAGGAAAAATTTTAAGAAAATACATTTAATTTTTAAAAATTTTAAAAATATATATATATTAGATATTTAAATGTAATTCTAATATTTCTTTTACTTGGTCAACTTTAAAAGGTCCCACCAAAGCAGAAATGAACAGGCATCAACTTTCTTGTTTCTTCGCTGAGATTATATATATATATATATATATATATATATATATAGACACGGACACACATACACATATATAATCGACTTGAATGGCGAAACCCTGTTTGCTTCATTAATTGGTTCTGCGCTTTTGCAAGTGGGTTAAAACGTTGATACCAACAAAAAGCAGAATTATAATTTTCATGTAACTTATTTTAAAGTTCTCTGACTCACAATTTTGAATTGGTTATTTTCCCTGTATTGCCGAATTTAACAAATATTTCAGATCTAAATTAAATTAATAGGAATACTAGGCTTTTACAATATTCTATTTACCTTTATCATGAAGCACATTTTTTGTTGGCACGGTAGAACACGCACCCTTTGTTTTCTTCCTTTTATGGGAAGGAGGGGTGCATTTTTGCAGAGAGATAAAACATACAAGATCCTATTATCCTCTTTTGGTTCTAATATCTTGGATAAGAATCAGCTTTTTCCACCTTTTACTTGTGTCAAACTTTTATTCTTCTTCTCTCCAGCTTTTTGGGATATCTTGAATCCTCAAAAAATTACATATATACTTCCGACCAGATGTTTATCGGTTGTCTTTCTCAGCTTATTAAACCAAACATCCATTGTTTTATTTATTTATAGCTACTTTTTGTTTTGATTTTCTTTAGAACAGGAATGGGGTAAGAAATCGGGAAAAAGTTATGGAGAAAGTGAAAACCACTCAATTATGCGACAAGGATGAGGATTATTAACAACTCATATACATTCAATTCTCTAGTTTAACACTTAAACAGCTTATAATAGTAGGCTTTTGTCGATTTTACTGATTTTCCAATAATTGTCCTTTCTTTTTCTTTTTTGGAGTAAATTTGATTAGTATATGCCATAAATCGCTTCATGTTTTGAGGTGTAAATTCACTTTTGTATTTATGCAATTTAAGTTTTGCATTCTTCATTATTTATCATGGTTGTTTTACATATTTTAAATAATAAAACTCATAAAATAATTAACCGTCAAGAGAAAAAATATGACTTTGAGATTCTTACATATGATTTTATTTTTAAAACATCCGTAGTCAAATATTAACAAAATTAGATATTATTAATATGAAAAGACAAACTCACGTCAAGACTTATCCTTTGAAGGAAATAGTTGATCTCATCATCTATGATATAAACACATCAAGTCTACTAAATGGATGCTTATTGAAAACAAGTATATTAGATTGATCTATCAAGAGATACAATACAGATAACTTTGTAATTGCCAATGACATAATTGTGTATGATAGGTGATGTAAGCAATCATTAGACTTGATATTGTAATGACTCAAGAGTGTGCATTATTATGTTTTGACTCCAATAGTTGTCACACTTATTGAGTGACTTGTATGGTAGAGATTTGATACATGGAAAGATAGGCGTATGATTTATAAAGGATTCAACAGTTCCAATAGTTAGTATATATCCTTTGATGACCACTTCGTAGAAATATTAATAAAAAATACCATGCTGAAGTAGAAGATAATTAGAGCATGCCTTTACATTTTGTTTCAAAGGAATTACAATTCATTAATTAAGGAATTGATAAGTGCTAAAGTGAACTAGTTTTTTTTAGGTTAGGTTTTTAGGGTTTTTCATGAGTTTTTCTCTATTTCTTAGCTATTTCTTCTCTTTTATGATTTTAATGCCAAATTGTGTAAATGCATGATTTAAAAGTGTTTTTACACCATTTTGTAGGGTTTTGATAGCTTCAACTCGATTTCAATTTATTGGAGTGCAATGAATAAATAGGCGAAGAAGAATTAGAATGGAAACAGTTTGGCAGCTGGGACATATTTCAGTGTTTTGGTCATATCTAGAGGTAGAGACATTGGATTGGGATGACTCTTGAAGTATTTTGAAGATAAGACAATTTTCTACAATTCATACGAAGACATCAAAGTCCAGTTCTCACGTTTCAATGGTCAAAATCCCAAGTTACTGAAGCACATTTGCACTGCAAGGCTGTTCCGACCAGTTCTTAGTATTTTGAGTATATCTCTGGCTACAGAGCTCTAAATGACATGATTTTTGATGTTTTGGAAAGCTATCTCAAGGGGCTACAACTTTTGTGTTTTAAGGAAAAGCTAATTCGGCTGCCTTTGAGGCCAAATCTGACGTAGACAAACCGCGTGACAACCCGCGCGCGAGTTGTGCTGCGGTTTCCATTCAGAAGTTAAGTGAACAACCCGCGCGACAACCCGCGCGCGGTTTATGCCGCGGTTTCTTCACAGAATCTGCAGCGTATTTAGCAGCTAAACTGGCCATTTGACGAAGAGAAGAACCCTAACTCGGGAGAAAACACACACACGCCGCAGACACCTCAAAAACACACATTTTGCACATCTAGAGTGATGTAGGGAGGAGAAAGCAAGAGTAGAGGGACAACTCAAGGGCTTCAATGGTGAAAGCAAGAAGATTTTATCAAGATGCAAGGGAGGATTCAAGAGGGCTGCATGAGAATGAGTTTTTCTATTCTTTTCTTGTATTTTGTTGAATTTTATTCTTGTAATTATGAATTGAGTAGTTTATGATTTCGATGGGATGAACCCTAGATTCTTATGTCTATGATTTTATTCTTGGTTTAATGAAAGACCCATTTTGTTTTTAGATTTATTCATGAGTTTATTTGTGTTTTGGATTGGGATTTGCATGCATCCTTCAATTCAAGTATTGATTTTGTATGGGTATATCGAGAGATTGCACATGTGATTAGATCATTTCATGAATAGAGAGAACTTGAATGAATTGCTAGAGATAGAATTATATGAGTTCTTCCTAAGTTGAGTTTTAGGATTAAAGCTCAACCACAAATGGAGTCCATTGATTAGAAATTGCATCTTTTAGGGGTTTTAATTGAGAAGAGATTCCAAATAATCAACCGAGAAGGTAGGAATTGTTTCACTTGAGAAAGGATATAATTCACATAAGGGACTCCAGGGTCTAAGCAATTGGGTTAATCATTAATCAAGTTAGAGTCTTGGCATGTTGGTTTAGGAGAATTCTTCATCTAAATTCACCTCTACTTTTGTCCATTCTCTCTACTGAATTCTAGATTGTGCTTTAATTAGGTAATTAGTTTAGTTAATTTGTATTTCCAATAAATTCGTCATTCACTTTGTGAGGTTAGATAATAGAAAGAAGGTTAATACTAGTACTCACATAGTCCCTGTGGGATACGACACTCGGTACTCCTGTACACTGTACTACTGGAAACGATAGGTGCACTTGCCTAAGTATCCGTAGTGTAGCGAAACGGATATCAGGAATCAACAGTTAGCGTACACTTCATTTATTCCTCACTTTTTGGTTAATTAGGATTTAATAACCAAAGGATATTTGATTAATTATAGAGTAATTCATCTTAGAAGGGTAAGTCCACCTACTTGACTTTTCTTTTCAGGTGATTAATTAGGTTCATAAACACGTTAACAATAAATAGGAGTGATAACTAAATGGCAACATTGATCTATCAGTATAAATTTATTAGTTAAATTAATGATAAATTAAAATTTTCAATACAATCTTTCTATAATCTATAGCTACAACAAAAGTTTCTAAGAAATTACTCTTCTCCTCTTGTAAGTTTAAACACCTATAAAAAGAACAAATTTAAATGTATCATGAGTTTATGCTCAGTTAAGCCCATTTATAAAATTAAGTTGATGACGATTAAAGGATACATTTAGATTAAACAACTAAAAGCATTCATGAATGACGCGCATAGCCAGGCATGAAATTACAATGAATTGAGCGAGCGCGCGCGCGCACGTATATATAGGTATGGTTATAGAGGAGTCCATTAGATGCTCTTTTAACTTCATGTCTCAATTGGCATGCACCCGAAACAAATCTTCAACAAGTCAATATCTCTCAATTGAACATGTCAGATCACCAACGAGTAAATTTCTCCCAACCAAACACACTATATCACCAAGTGGTCATAACACAAAAGGTAATACTCGACTGTACCATAATTAACATGTCACACATCTCCGAACCAAAGAACATCCCACAAGGCAATTGGGTAGCTAAGCTAAGGTGGCTTTGCTTGGCTAAGGACAATGTATGCGTGGCAAATATAACTCACACATGGCATGGGCCAATTTTTCCTAGTGCAATAACATACGCAAGTGGGTTTACAAGCATGCACAAGTATCAAGTATCAATTAAAATTGAAATATAGAAGTTGAACTTTCTTTTACTTGTTTAATTTCATTCTTGTTTTACTACTTCGTTTATGATTATTTAGATAATAAAGTAAGTAATAAAGCCTTGATAATTGCCAACCAAGTTTCCCTGTGTGATCGACCCTAATTATCCTATCCTTGGCTCGACCTGTAAACTTGCAAAAATGGGGGAATTAGGTTTTGTGAAAAATTAATTTATATATACATAACCTAATCTACCCATATCATTCACCTCACAAATTAAACCCATAAGTATCTGGTGCTTATCTTAATGACAATTTAATCCAAAGATCTTGTCCTTAATGTATGTGGCTCATTAGTTCCATTCATGTTAGCAACAAGTATAAATTATAGCTAATTAATTAATTAAAAGCTAGATAGATTAAATACTTTAGTTTATCATTAATTCAACTAATTAATTTGTTCATACTTATATTTCATAAGCAAGTCTATCAACACATCACGAACATTTAAGTGAATAGGAAAAGTTATATGGTAAAACTTTGCCTGTAAGTAATATCCTTTCATTACATTATATCTGTTATTAGTCCTAGAGTGTGGAATTAGTTCCAACTCCTATTTGACTAATTTTTCTTTTTTTGCTCCCGAAATATAATTCTTGTGAAGTACAGCCTCTAAAGACCTTTTAAGTCATATTATTACTTTTGAGTAGAAGATTACTAAACTATTCTTTTCAACAAGTCACCAGTTCAGGATATATTCTCCCACTATTAGGAGTAGTGAATCTTATATTAATTACTTACGATCCTTCTATGCTTTATATTATACTCAATCTCTATCCTATAAGCAACTCATTATGAGAAACAAGTAATAGAGTCAAAGTATAGTAATGTACACTGGAGATACTATAGTAATTTCAAGTCTAATGATCACTTAGGCTAATGTTATTAAGAGTTCAAACCATTGGCACTAAATATTTTTTCATATTGTGACTCTTGACAGATCAATCTGATGAACTTATTCTCCAATAAGCATTCACATACCAACTTAGGTATATAAGATAATAAAGGGCAAAATGTAGTGGAAATTAAAATTTTTATTACCTTAGTATAAGATCACTTTATAATCCATACAGTTGTAAGGGAGTATAACAAATAATATCTTTACTCATTTGTACTACTGATGCAGCAGGCATGGACGACTATTTTTTTGTGAACCATTTGAAAAGATCCTTATACTTAGGCTTTGAAGTTGATCTTGAACTTTCACAATGCTAAGATTGGACAATATTTGCTGCTTGTGATGGAGGACATCCGTGCAAGAGCTACCAATGATCTTTTGTGTGTCCAACCTTTTTAAAATGGTCGCAATAAGGATGCTTTCTATTACCATTGTGACCATCTCGACCGTAGCCGCTACCATGGTCTCCTTTTTGGCTAGATTGGGATACCAAAGTAGATGAACCAACAATAATAGTCTCCACAGATGATTGTGATTTATCAAGAAACCATAGCAGTCTAGAAAATGCTTGAGATAAAGTAAGAAGTGGGACTAGCAAGGATTTGATCATAGATGGTAGAATATTCTATCAACAAATCAAAAAGAGCCAAAAGCATAAAAAATGTACCTATTTGAGAGAGTTGTACCTATTGAGTTGCAGCAAGGAGTAATATCTCGTTGAAATTCATAGGGATACCGTGAATTCTACCTAAGTAAGAGCTCATAGGCAAAGTGGCAATAAATCATATTAGATCAGAATAAATAGCATACACGCAAGAGACAACATTGGTGTATAATGCTTTGACTTGCTTCTAAACACTAAAGCAAATCTTATGTGGATGGAAAATTTTCTATACTGAAGAATCAATAGTTTGCCACAGCACGCTACACAATTGAGCATTGATTCTTTCTCACTTGGATTGATATACCATAATATCATCCAATTTTGTAGTAAGATGAACACTGTATCCGTGTCCCATGACTTATAACTCAGCATCAGTGACCCAAATAGAGTAGTTACTAACTTTCAATTTTTCAACAATGATAATTATAGAATCAGTAACAAATGAATCGGGTGCTAAGATGTTCACACTAATGTGATATAATACTCTATTGGAGGGAGTGAACCAATTCATCTTAATCTTCTTTCTGAGGTCTTCTTCCTCCTTGAAATATGGAGTTCAAATTTTAAAAAAATTCTGGCTTCATTTTTCGCTTGTTGTTCATTCCAGTGATTTGGATCTTTTGATAGTCTTCTGGTGTCTCTTTTTTCTGGTTTCTTGCCCTCATGGCTGCTTCTCAGCCATTGGGGGGGCCGAAAACCCTACCTTCTTCTTCAAACCGTTCCTTTGCAGACCTGTTTGCCAGAATTGATCAGAACACTTCTTCTCCGGTTTTGAAACAGCCTGAATCTCATCGTGGTTTTCCTGCTATATCTTTCTCTGATGAAGAGATAAATCAAATGGCTTCTCCATTTAAACATGCATTGGTTGGAAAGTTTTCTAAAGGAAGACCTTCTATGGACAGCCTGAGGAATGATTTTCTCGCAGTTGGATTCAAAGGTCCTTTTTCTCTTGGCCTTTTAGATACAAGACATGTGCTTATTCGTTTTGACTTAGAAGAGGACTTTCATCGATGTTGGTTACGCGGTTTTTGGACCTTTCAAGGATTTGCAATGCGTGTTTTTAAGTGGTCTCCTGGTTTTTCTGTTGATGTTGAATCTTCGGTTGTACCAGTTTGGATTCGTCTTCCTCACTTGCCTGTGCATTTATTCGCTAAAGCTCCTCTCTTTTCAATTGCAAATTTGATTGGAAATCCCTTGCGCATGGATGCTTCAACTGCAACTTTGGCAAGACCTAGTTTGGCTCGAATCTGCGTGGAGTTGGACCTGTTGCGAGAACTACCAGAAAAGATATGGATTAACAATGGGGTTGTGGGATTTTGGCAGCGTGTTGAGTATGAGAATATTCCTAATTATTGTGCTAATTGTTGTAAGTTGGGTCACTCTGTGTCCTCCTGTCGAACACTCAACGAGGATCATGTTCTCATGGATAAGGTTGCTTCTAAGCAATGGGTGCCGAAGGATAAAGGAAAGAATGTTGTTGTGGATGACATCCAGAATGTTCAAACTGGGGGAGAATGCTTACAGGAAAAGATTACTTCTTTGGATGTTCAACAGGATGTACCAATTCAAGAGAACGTCAGTCCAGTTAATCATGCCTTGCAGGTAAATGACGTACCTCTGCAAAGAAAAACCTCTTTAGAGGTGGTGCCTGAGAATAGCTCTTCAGAGGTACCAATGGGCCACAAAGTGATGCTTCAGGTTGGGAATGCTTTTGGGATGGAGAAAAAGATAGAATCTAGACAGACTTCTGATGTGGAACTTCTTCAGGAACAACTGGATTTGGAGAATATAGGAGAAGGGGGTAGCCAGGACTTTGTTTTACCAACAGTAGCTGGAAATTTATCTCCCAGGAAAATTATCTCAGTGAATCGACATCTAGGCCAAAATAATCACTCAATGGAAGCTGGTAATTTGGAATCTATGACTAGACAATTGGATGGGTGGGAGGTGCAGAAAAACAAAATTTTTCGAGGCATACGACCCAAATTTCCTTCAGACCGTCAGCTTAGATCTTCGGTAAAATCTACTCAAACTTCTGCGCGTAGCTTTCCTCAATGATTTGCTCTATGTTTTGGAATATTAGGGGTATCTCAAGACCCCCGAATTTTAAGAGATTAAAGAAACTAGTGAAGGTTCATACGATACAATTGTTGGTGATTTGTGAACCTAAACCAAATGTTGATAGATTGGATTGGTTTCGTATTCGTTTAAAAGTTGATTGTGCTGTCTCTAACGCCACTGGTTCTTTGTGGTTATTTTACAACAATCCTTTCACAGTTTCTATTCTTTCTCAAACAACTCAGCATTTGTCTGCTTCGGTGAGTCACAGTCAGATTTCTTCTTTGTTTGTACTTTCTGTAGTTCATGCGAAGTGTTCGATTCCTGAACGTTTGGAGTTGTGGACTTCTTTGCTTTTGGATAAGCCTTTTTCATTCCCATGGTTGTTATGTGGCGATCTCAACCTGATTGTTGATCCTTCGGAGAAACGTGGGGGGAGACCTTTTCATCCATCAGAGGCTTCAGATTTCTGCTCTTTTTTATCTGCTGGAGGTTTATTTGATGTGGGATTCTCGGGGTCTAAGTTTACATGGTGCAACAATCGCCAGGGTAGGGGAAGGATATGGAAGAGGTTGGACAGGCTGTGTGTAAATCTTGAGGCTTCAAAGAAACTGGTTACTTCGGTCTCTCATTTGGCAAGATCTCCTTCAGATCATTCTCCTTTACTCATTCGCACATCTTCTCGCTTGGATAATAAACCTAAACCTTTTAGGTTTTTAAATGCTTGGACTCGGCATGGAAATTTTCTGGAAATGGTTCAGTCTTCTTGGCAGCAGGTACAAGATGGAAATCCCTTGGAGGTTCTGTCATCTAAGTTACGACGATTGAAGGCTCACTTGAAGCAATGGAATAAGCTGTATTTCGGTGATATTTTTAGCAATGTAAAAGAGGCAGAGAGGAAGCTAATGGAAGCCGAAAATAGAGTGGAGGATGATGACTCACAAGAGGCTCTCGGCTTACTAGCTCAAGCCAGAGCTTCACTACAATTTCATTTGTCTGTAGAGGAGCTGTTTTAGAAGCAAAAATCTAGAGTTCGGTGGTTACAAGAGGGGGATAGAAACACAAAATTTTTTCATGCAGCAGTCAAGCAAAGAAGGGCTCAGGCGGTGGTTCATCGTAGTAAAAAGGAAAATGGCGATTGGGTGGAGTCTGATGAAGAGCTTGGAAAAGAGGCTGTTACATTTTTTCAAGCTTTGTTTTCTTCAGAAGAAGGTCCTTCTTCTTTTGATATGCTTGATGTGATTCCCAGTATTCTCTCTCAAGAGGATAATCAATTTTTGAGTGCATGTCCATCCATTGAAGAAGTAAAAAATACTATTTTCTCTATGGATGGTAATAGCTCAGCTGGGCCTGATGGTTTTTCTGGGAAATTTTTTACCTTTGCTTGGGATATTATCAAGCAAGATGTGTTTAATGCAGTAGTTGGTTTTTTCTGTGGATTTGAGCTTCCAAGGAGTGTAACGGCCACCTCTATTGTTTTGATACAAAAAATTCAGCAACCTCAAGATTTCTCACAATTTCGACCTATTAGTGTATGCAATTTTTTGAACAAGGTTCCGTCTAAGATTCTTGCGAATAGGTTGGCTTTGGTACTTCCTAGACTTATCTCTGGCAATCAGTGTGGATTTGTACGGGGGAGGTTGATTTCAGAGAATTTTCTTTTGGCTCAAGAATTAATTATGGGGATTGGAAGGAAAAGTAGAGGAGGTAATGTGGGCTTGAAACTAGATATGGCTAAAGCTTATGATCGAGTTTCTTGGTTATTCCTCATAAAAGTTCTGCGATCCTTTGGATTTGGAGAAACTTTTATTGATATGATTTGGAGATTAATCTCTAATTCTTGGTTTTCGGTGATTTTAAATGGTTCTTCTTATGGATTTTTCAAATCTACTCGTGGGCTCAGGCAAGGGGATCCTATATCTCCAGCATTGTTTATCTTGGGAGCTGAGGTTTTGACTCGAAGTCTGAATTTGCTATTTTCCACCTGCCCTTCTTTGTGCTTCTCGGTGCCTAGGGGTTGTCCTACAGTGTCACATTTGTCTTTTGCTGATGATGTGCTAATTTTTTGTAATGCAGGAGGTAGATCTTTGAGGCGATTGATGAAGCTTCTTGGGGACTATCAAGTGGTCTCTGGGCAGAAAATTAATTCTAGTAAGAGCTGCTTCATGGTACATAGGAAGACGTCCTCTCAAAGAAGAGTTTCTATTGGAAGGGTTACAGGTTTTGCTAGTAGAAATTTCCCAGTTAAGTATTTAGGTTGCCCTCTTTATTCGGGAAGGAGGAAATCTGAATATTTTAATGAAATGTCACAAGCCATTCTCTCTCAGATTTATTCTTGGAAGAACAGGTTGTTATCGACTGGTGGGAAGATTATTCTAATCAAACATGTTTTATCTTCAATTCCAGTTCACATTCTAGCTGCCTCAAATCCTCCAAAAGGTGTTTTAAGATCCATTGAGAAAACTATGGCAAATTTTCTTTGGGGAGAAATGGATAATAGACCTAAATATCATTGGTTGAAATGGGAAGATCTATGTCATTCATATGATCAAGAGGGAATTGACTTCCGTTCTTTATTGGATTTGTTTGAAGCCTTTTCCATTAAATTATGGTGGTTGTTTATATCTTCTGATTCACTTTGGTCAGCTTTTTTGAGGTCTAAATATTGTCGTAATGTTCATCCTAATATGGTTGGCATATCTCCGGGTGATTCTTTAACTTGGAGACGCATGCTTAAGATTCGGGACAAGGCTGAAATGCACATTGTATGGAACCTGAAGGAGGGTAATTCCAGCTTCTATTTCGATAACTGGAAGGGGGATGGTAGATTAGCATTGAAGGTGGAACAGTCAAATGCTGCTTTGGTAAGGGATTTTCTGGTTGGTAGGAAATGGAATAGGGAAGTCCTTGCCCGGCAGCTTGATCCTCCAATTGTTTCGGATATCCTTCAATTGAAACCTCCAAGTCTCTCTAAACCGGACACATGCTGCTGGAACTTAAATTCTTCAGGTAAGTTTTCTTTATCTTCGGTTTTTCAACTGATTCGCTCACAAAGAACTTCCTCATTCATGTGTAAAAAGTTATGGGATTCTAGGATTCCGGTGAAAATTTCTTTCTTCATGTTGAAGATTCTCCAAGGTAAATTACCTTTGGATAACTCATTACAGTGGTTTGGAGTTTTTGGGCCTTCGAGATGTGAGTGCTGTTAGTGTATGCCCTAAAACCAAGTTAGTTTTTGGGATTTTTATTACGCTTATTTCGTGTTATACTTATATATGTGGCATTTTCTTTGTCATTTAATACTTGTTATTAATATTACTTGTTTATTTGATAAAGTCCATAGAATATTAACTGTGTATAAGAGATTGTAAGAGTTACAATGATGAGACTCTTATTACACATTAAGTTATATTCTTAAATATCCCTAGTCGTAGTATTAATGAGATTGGACATCATTAATATGGGAAGACTAGCACATACTTTGCCTCTACTTATGGTAAGTAGTAGTTGATCTCGTCAACTATGGCGTGTGATACCTAAGCTGGTATGTGGATGCTTGTTAGAGAACAAGTTCATTGGATTGATCCGTCAAGAGTTACTATTCATAGTGCTAATAAATTATACTCTTAATGGCAATGGTGTAAGTGATCCTTAGACTTGAGATTACCATGGTATCTTGAGTGTGGATTGCTATGCTTTGACTCTATTGCTCGGTGCTCGTAAAAGAGTAGCCCATACGGTAGAGATTGGGCATAGTATGAAGCATGGAAGGATAGTGAGTAATCGATATAGGATTCACCACTCCTTATTATAGGAGAGTATATCCCGGATTGGCCACTTGTTGAAATATGACTTAAAGAATCTTTTGCGCAAAAGTGAAAGTATGACTTGAAAGAGTTTCAAGGTTATACTTTTATGGAAAGTTATATTTCGGGAACAAGAAATCATTAATTAGTCATTTAAAGAGTGCGCACTACACTCTTAGACTAATTGGGATATAGTGTGGTGAAAGGATATTAATTACACGGTAACATTGTCATTGATAGGTGTAGTCTATCATATGACTTTCCTATTCACTTGGGTGGTCATGATGCATTGCTAAACGCCACTCATGATCTATAAGTGCAAATTAATTAATTAGTGAATTAATGATAAATTAAAGTGTTAATTTATCTGGCTCTTAATTAATTAATTAAATGAGTTATAATTTGTACTTATTGCCAACGTGAATGGAACCTAATGGGTCACACACAATAAGAACATGGTCTTTGGGTTAAATTGTTATTAAGATAAGTATATGATACTTATGGGGTTAATTTATGTGATAAATTAACTTAAAGGACTTTTTTATAAATATTCTAAGTCTTGATGAAAATTAGTTTCCTAAAAGGAATTAAGAAGCTATTTGGTTTCCTTTTGGAATAGATTTCCTAAAGGAATAGGTTAGCTTAAGGTAAGCTTCATAAACCTTCTTGGTTTCCAATTGCTCTTGTTTCCTTAAAAACTAGGATACTACATCTATAAATAAGTCCATGCCTTGACTCTTGGAAGATTGATGAAACATAACACAAAAATTAGAGAGAGAAAAATTGAGAGCTTGGTGGCGGTTTTTCTCTCCAAGAAAAACGCCACACCTCCTTCCCTAATTGTTAGGGTTTCAACTTCTTTCTTCTTCTTGTGTTCTTCATGATATTCAAGGGAGCTAGCACTCAAAAGGCAAGGCAAGCAAGCCCAAAGGTTCCTAAAGATCATGTTCGTGTGGATACCGTTGGAGGCTCGACACTTGGAGGGCTTTTCATGGTAGATCAACACCTTCATCAAATAGGATCTTGCCCTTTGAAGCATAGAAACCTTCTATGCTTGAGGTATTTGTGCTAAACACCCTTTAATCGTATAGATTACATCAAAGAGATCCATGACTAAGGTAATAAATTTTTAAATTTTCCGCTGCGTTACTCCCCTTATTACCTTACAAGTGTTGTGTACTTTCTCATGAGGAAACAATGGATCATCTTTTTTGCTCTAGTGAGATTGCACATAATGTATGGAGATATTTCTCAATTGAGTGCAATTTGCTTCTTCCATATAGTTCAATTCGACCACTTCTTGCAACTTGGTGGTTTCGAAAATCTAGCAATCCTTATCTATCCTTTGTTTTTCGAGCATTACCTATGGTGATTTGTTGGCACTTGTGGAAATGGAGGAATATGTCTCGATTCCAAGGGAAAAAGTTGCATATGGAAACCCTGATTTCTAATATATCCATTGAGGTGCAGATGTTATTCAACTTTCGCTTTCCTAAAGAAAGGATTGAAGGAAAACAATGGTCTTCATTTTTTCAGGTAATTACACGGCTTCAAAGACCATTTTCTATTAAGGTGGTCAAATGGATTTCTCCCCCTTTGCTTCAGTTGAAATTGAATTCTGATGGATGTTGTAAGGGTAATCTTGGTTTGTGTGGTGGAGGAGGGGTTTTGAGAGATTCAGGAGGGCAATTAAAGTTTGCGTATACTTGTTTTTTTGGGCAGGGAACTAGTATGATGGCTGAGGTAAAAGCTCTTTTGTTTGGTATGCAGCTTTGTGTAAAACTAGGATATGTAAATGTCCAGGTGGAGTGTGATTCTCAAATCATTATATCGGTCCTAGAAGGGAAACTATCCCCTCCTTGGTATACTGAAAATGATTTTGAAGAGGTGTTACAATTGGTGCCTCAATTTCTTTCATTTCGGCATATTTATCGTGAGTCAAACAAGGTTGCAGATGCGCTAGCCAATGAGGGATGGGAAAAACAGCAAGAGATCGTCATCATGAGTGAGGAAGATTTATCAAGCATTGCAAGAGGAGAGCTAAAAGTAGATAGAGTAGGAATGCCTTCTATTCGTAAGCGGTTCCTTTAAATGTTTATGTAAGGGGGTAGTACTCCTCTTTTAATTTAATTTTTATTTGTTAGTTTTATAAGGTTCACTTTTATTTTGGAGGTCAGTTTTGGCCCCTCTATTTCTTGTACATATCCTATTTTAATTATTAATAAAATTTAAGGAGTGGCGCCCTTCCCCGTGTACGGGATTAGCCATAAAAAAAAAAAAGTAACAGATGAATTGACAATAAGAGTAGTTGCTATAGTGGATGTGGATACAGCATTCAAAGATGTATTGGATGTAGACATGATGATATTAGATCAGGAAGAATCATTGGGTAAAATCACTGGGAGAGATGATTGAAAAACAAAGAGTCTAAAAATTTCAATCTCATGGCTCTTATGTTAGAGAAGAAAGACAGAAAGATATTTGAAAATAATATTTTTCCTTTTGGAATAAGTGATACAACAACCATATATATAAAAGATTGAAATCAATCAAGAACATAAAGTTAATCTATCAAGATGCTAAAATCATGCTAGTATAATTAGGCTATCTAATCACTATAATTAAGTTAATGTATCTAGACATATTCAACAATAATAAGGGGAAAAGGTAGTGGAAATTTTAAGTTTTGTTACCTTAACATAGTCTCACTTTGATATCGAATATAAAATTTTGTTACCTTAATATAAGATCACTTTGATATTATTTATACGACTGTAAGGGAGTATAACGAAGAATACTTTCAGCGCAATAGATTTCTATGCTAACAAAAAGGCAAATCCTTATGTTAATAGTGTTGTGTATACCATGAAGAGCTCCCCAAGTCTTAAGCCTCTAATAGTATCCACACGAACACAATCTTCAAGAACATTGTAGTATGTCTAACCTTACCTTTTTAGTGTTAGTTTCCTTAAGCAATCAAGCAAGACACAAAGATAGAGGAGGAGGAGGAAGCAAAATCCTAACAAATAAGACAAGATAGAGGCATCCTTTGGAAGTTGTTTTCCTCTCTCTTCCCATTTTTTGTCTTACTTCTTTTTATCTTTCTAGCTATATCATGTCTCTGGGTATTATGTTTAAGAGCCAAGGCTAAGAACTTATTTATAACTAACAAATCCCATTCTTTAGGAAATAGGTTAATAGGAAGCTTACCTTATCAAATAAGACTTACCAATTCCTATCACAAATAGGAAATCTTTAGCTAAGAACCTTTTCCTTGTGACATTTGAAATTGTTTTTCTCTATGACTTGGATTAATTGCATGTAAGCCCTAGAGTTAATTTATCTCATAAACTAACCCTATCAGTCTTTCATACTTGTTTTATTAACAATTTAATCCAGAGATCATGTCCTCAATGTGTGTGATTCCATTAGATTCTTTCACATTGGTAATAAGTATAAATTATAGCTAATTAATTAATTAATGAAGAGCTAGATAAATTAAAACTTTAATTATCATTAATTCAACTAGTCAATTAATTTGCACTTATAGATCATGAGTGGCATCGACAATATATCATGATTTACCAAGTAAATTGAAAAGTCATATGATAGACTTTACTTATTACTGACATTGCTACCATGTAATTAATATTCTTTCACTGCATTGTATTCCTAATTAGTTTAGGAGTATAATGTGCACTCCTTATATGACATCATTATTTTCATATTCCTGAAATATAACTCCCAATAAAGTATAGCATTGAAATTCTTTCAAAGCATGCTTTCACTTTTGCGCAAAATATTCTTTGAGTTATAATTTTAACAAGTGACCAATCAAGATATACTCTCCTACCATTAAGAGTGGTGAATCCTATATTGATTACTCAGTATCCTTCCATAGTTGATAATATATCCAATCTCTATCCTATAAGCTACTCTTTAAGAGCAACAAGTAATAGAATCAAAGTATAGTAATAAGTAATAAATTTACCAATATTATTATATATATTATTTTATGTTTTAGATGTTATTTTAGCATAATTATAGTATTTTTGGTCGCAAATGACTCATTTTCCAACAATTCATAAGAATTAGGGTTTTTATCAAAATTATGGTTTCTTGAGGCAGAATTCTTATTTGAGCAAACTAATGCACAATTTTTGTGTGTAATGACAAGTTCATCATTCTAAAACTCATTTTGGATCAATTGGAGTAAAATAAAATCAAAGTCAATGGTAATTCAAAGAGTCAAAGTGGATGAACAACTTGAAGGAATAATTGTGCAAAAATAATGAAAAAATCCAATTGTTCCTCAAAATGCTTGAAAATACATGGAAAATGCTTGCACACATAGATGCCAGCTCAGTAAAAATCAGAAATCAAGTGGAGTCTACAAAGGTGTGATCCGCGGATGAACATCCGCGTATTGCCATCCGCGTATCGCAATACAGCTAGACTTTCTAGGGCATCAACTTCCATCCTCTTCCAGCTGGTTTTTGCAGACATTTTTAGATGAAGATAGGGTTCTGCAAGTGGAAGAATACATTGGAAGCATAAATGAAGACTTTTGTGCCCATTTGGAATCCCCAAGCAAATCTTCATCATTTCCATGCATTAATGATCCATGCAAGTTGGAAAATGACTTAAGGAACATTTGTCTATAAATAGAAGTCGCTGGTAAAGGATTTGGGATAAATCTTAGTAGTAGAAAGTAGTTATAGTCTATAATTTTATACTTAGCTTGGTAGAGAATTAATAGAATTCTCTTAATCCTTCAATAGAGTGGTGAGAAACGTTGTAAGGGACTTTTGTTGTGCAATCTTTTGAAGGTGAATTAAGAAGAAGACTAATTCTCAAATTGATTAAGTAATTCTCAAACTCTCTCTCTTTTACTTTCAATAGTTGCCATGAATTCTATCTTTGAAGTTGACTTTTAGTTGTTTCACTAACCATGTTGAACTAAAGGCTTCATCTAGATCATAGATGAAGCAAATGAATCAACAAACATGATTTAACTTATTGCACTTACTAAGTTTGCATTTGTTTATTTACTTGTTCAAGTTTTAATACTTGCTTTTGCTTGGCCAACTTAAACAAGTCATTTAGTTGCTACTTGACATTAAGAGATGCATGTAACAATGAAAAATGAACAGGTAATGTTTAAGTCTCTCATATGAGAATAATGGCTTAAGTGAATCAATACAATTCATGTTATTATAAGGTTTCGTCGTGAGAATAGTTGAAATCTTGTCATTTCATTGAGAGATCTAGTTATGATACTTATGGAATTGGATTCTAAACAAAGCAAGATAACACTTAGTAAGTCATTCATGCATGATTCATTAGTGGATTCTATGTTTTAGGCTTCTTTGTATTGAATTTTGCATAAGTTCTCAATCATATACCTACTCTATTGAAAAGACCCCATCTCCATCTTATTTTGATTGTGTTTAGATAATAGAAGTTAGTGAAAAAGCTTTAGTAATTGCACATATTTGATTCCTTATGCGATTCGACACCTAATACTCCAAATACTACAACCGACCCGTGCACTTGCATAATAAGTAGGAAGATTAGGTTTTTATTACTTAATTTGTGTGTTTTTGTTCATAATTGTTATACCTAATCTACACCACGTCATATAGCAATCCATACTTAAGATAATATGGTAATCTCAAGTCCAGGGATCACTTATACCATTGTCATAAAGAGTTCAAACTATTGGCACTATCAAAATGGTAGCTCTTGGTTGATCAATCCAATGAACTTGTTATCTAACAAGCACCGCATATTAACTTAAGTAGCATACAACATAGTTGATGAGATCAATGAGGAGATGTAGATTAGGTATGAAATTTCAATCAAAACAAATACTAATTAAGTTATAAAAACCTAATCTCCCTTTTCACCACAAATATACGGGTTAGTTGTAGTATGTGGAGTATTAGGTATCGAATCCCATGAGGAATCAAATAAATTGCACTACTAAGGCTTTATCACTAACTCCATTATCTGAACAATCACAACTTGAGTTGAAGCGATGGTTGGAAATGAATTTTTAATAGAATATGTATAAGATTTACAACAACTTGTAGAATTCATATATCAAAGAATCTAGAATATAGAATCTATTAATGAACCAAAGATGTCTTTCTAAGTGTTACCTTGCCTTGATAGGAATCAAATTCCATATGAACCATAACTTGTTATCACAATGAAATGACAAGATTTCAACTATCTTCATCATGAAATCTTATGGAAATATAAATTGTATTGATCCACTTAAGTATCATTATTATAAGGTAATAGCATAGGTAACGCAGTTAAAAAATAACAATTTATTATCTTAACCATGGATCACTTTGACATAGCTATATGATTATCAAGGGGATTTGCATGAAGATTACCTCAAGCACAGAAGATTTCTATGCTACTAGACAACGATCCTTCGAAGAAGAGGTTAGATCTACCACAAAATGCCCTCCAAGCATAGAACCTCTAACGATATTCACACGAATAACTTCTTGGGGAACCTTGTAGGCTTGTTAGCTTTGACTTTTGAGTGCTAGCTCCCTTGAATTATTTAAAAATACAAGAAGAAGAAAAACCTAACAATTAGGGGAGAGAGAGAGAGAGAGAGAGGCGCCTAGAGAGAGAAAGTGGCATGCTTTTTCTTTCTTCAATTTTTTCTCTCACCAGTTTTCTTTTTGTGTTGCAATAATCATTCAAGAGTCAAAGCATGAACCTATTTATAGAGGAAGTATTCTAGTCTTTTAGGAAAAAAAGCTAATTGGAAACCAAGAAGGTTTAGGTAACTTACTTTAAGCTAAACCTTCTCCTTTAGGAAATCTATTCCATAAGGAAACCAATTAGCTACTTTATTTCTTTTAGGAAACTAACTTCTTACAAGACTTAGAATATTTATAAATAAATCCTTTAAGTTAATTGATCTCATAAATTAACTCCATTAGTATCTCATGCTTATTTTAATTACATTTGAACCCAAAGATTTTGTTCTTTATGTGTGTGACCCATTAGGTTCCATTCACGTTGGTAATAAGCACAAATTATAACTCATTAATTGAGCTGGATAAATTAAAAAATTTAATTTATCATTAATTCACTAATTAATCAATTCGTACTTATAGATCATGAGTGGCGTCTAGCAATGCATCATGACTACCCAAGTGAACAAGAAAGTCATATGGTAGACCATACCCTTCAATGACAATGCTACCGTATAATTAATATCCTTTCACCACACAATATCCCAATTAGTCTAAAAGTATAGTGCATACTATTAAAATGACTAATTTACATTTTCTTGTTCTAGAAATACAACTCTCCATCATGTATAACCTTGAAACTACTTCCAAGTTATACTATTACTTTTGCAGAAGATTTATGAGTTAATATTTCCAACAAGTGGCCATAAAGGGATATATTCTCCTATTAAGGAGTGGTGAATCCTATATCGATTACTCACTATCTTTTAATGCTTCAAACTATACCCAATCTCTAACTTATGGGCTACCCTTTTATGGGCACTGAGGAATAGAGTCAAAGTATAGTAATCCACATTCAAGATATTATGGTAATCTCAAGTCAAAGGATCACTTACACCATTGCCATTAAGAGTTCAACCATTGGCACTATAGTTGAAACTCTTGGCGGATCAATCCAATGAACTTGTTCTCAAACAAGCATCCACATACCAGCTTAAGTGTCACGCACACCATAGTCAATGAGATCAACTACTACTTACCATAAGTAGAGGCAAAGTATGTGCTAGTCTATCCGCATTAATGATGTCCAATCTCGTTAATACTATAACTTGGGATATTTAAGAATATGACTTTATGTATTAGAGTCTCATAATTGTAACCCTTACAATCTCTAATACACAATCAATATTCTAAGGACTTTATCAATCAAACAAGTAACATGGAAATAAAAGTATAGATGATAAAGAAAAAATACCACATGGATAAATATAATATAAATAAGTGTAAATACAAAACACCTTAAACCATCTTGGTTTTAGGGCATGCACTAACAATTATATTTACGTGAGTGACTTAAGCATAACTTGTTCATGTTGGCCAAGCAAAAACAAGTATTAAAACTAGAATAAGTAAACAAACAAGTTTAGCAAGTTAAGATGATTAAATCAAGCTTTAGGGATTCATCAGGTTCATCTATATTCTAGATAAAGCTTTTAATGCAACATAGCTAATGAAATAATAAAAACTTCAACCTTAATGCAAGAATTCATAGTTCAAACTGAGTAAATAAAAGAGATAGAGTTTAGCAGGGCTTATTCAAAATTGAACAAGGCTTCAGACTTCTATTCTTCTTCCAAAAGTTGAAGTACAAGAGGTTCACTATTCTATTAAAATTATTAGAGAATTCTATTAATTCTATTAGAATTCCACTAATAAACCTCTAAATCCTATCTAAACATCTAAAAACATGTCCAAAATACATCAGAAATGACTTCTATTTATAGAAAAATCTTCCTCGAGTCATTTTCCAACTTGCACATACATTAAATGCTTGAAATGATGAAGATTCTTTCTTGAGCTCCAAAATTGACATAAAAGTCTTCATTTGTGTTCTCAATTCAATCTACAATTGCCAAAACGCTATCTTCACCATAAAAGTCTGCAAAACAACTTGGAAAAATGATGCAATTTGTAATTCCAAAAAAATCCTAGCTGTAAGTGATCTGCAGGTTGCTGGTATGCCGATCCACCTTAGATGGCCCCACTTATTTTTGCTACTTGCTGAGTTGGAATTCGAAGTGTGTGCATCCATTTTCACGCATTTTGATGTATTTTGCTGAATTTTTCAATCTCTAAATGTTGCACAATTTATTCTTCAAATGTTCAATTAATTTAGTCACTTGAATTTATTTTGATTTTGATTCACCTTGACTCCAATTGATCTAAATTGAGATTAAGTATCATAAATCTACAAAAGTGTATAAAGCTTGTGCATTAAATAACTCAAAATATCAATTTAGCCTCTACATCCTAATTCTGGGAAAAAACCCTAATTTGTGTAAAATAAGTCATTTGAAGCCAAGTTTATTATAATTATACTAAAAACACACCTAAAATAAATAGTAAAACATATTATAATGTTGGTAAGTTTATCATTCATCAATCAACTACTACTTAGTATAATTAGCAACAAAGTATGTGTTAGTCTATCCATATTAATGATGTCTAATCTCATTAATACTATAACTAGGATTATTTAAGATGTAACTTCCATGTAATAAGAGTCTCGTCATTGTGATTCCTACAATCTCTTATACATAGTTAATATTCTATGGACTTCATTTAATAAGCAAGTATTAGATAATACAAAAAATGCCACATTTATTAATATAACTTGACACAAGTGTAAAATACGAAACTCCTAAATTGACTTGGTTTTAGGGCTTGCACCAACAAGGTGTCACATACTATATATAGTCGATAAGATTAAGTACTACTACTTACCATAAGTAGAGGAAAAGTATGTGCTAGTCTATTAGTATTAACAATGTCTCATCTTCTTAATATTATAACTAGAGAATAAAACTTTTGTTTTATGAGAGTTTCATAATTGTAACTCTTACAATCTCATGTACAAAGTTGATATTCTATGTGCTTTATCAAATAAAAATGTATAATAAACAAAAATATTAAATGATAAAGAAAATGCCACATTTATTTTCTATAAGATGAAATAAGAGTGAAATACAATCCCTAAACCAACTTGATTTTAGTGCAAATACTAACAAGTAGAAGCTTCCATAAATTTCTTCTACTTATCTAGATCAAAATAAGTCTTACAATTTCTTTTCCAATGCCTATCTTAGTCACAATAGAAACATGTGCATTGTGGCATGTCTTTGCCACCCTTAGGATGAGTGGCTTTCTTGCATTCTTAACATTAGCCTTAATTTTTCTTCTTTTTCTTAGAAGCCTCAACAAGTATAACTGTGCCTTTTTCCTTTTTGATATATAGCTTAAAAATTTTAAGCATATTCAACAATTTGGTGAAAGAAGTCTCCAATTTATTCATGCTAAAGTTCATTATGAATTATTAATAGTTATCAGGAAGGGATTGCAAAACTAAATGAATACTTCGTTCATTATCTAGCACGTATACTAATTGAGCTAATTTCTCAATTGGACCAATTGCTTTCAACAGATTGGCACTAATTGAAAAACTCTGCTATGTTGCAGCATTAAAGCTCCTTAGAGATCTCATACCTCTTAGTCCTATTTGTGTACTAAACAACTCTTTGAAAAGTATAGTCATTGATAGAGCATTCATTATCTCATGCTGCTTTGCAATTCAAGAGTCATTGCTGCTAGTATGATACAAGTAGCAGTATCATTATTGCTTCTATATTTTTCTTAAGCATCCTTGACTACCTAAGCAACATAGTCACTGAGGATAGGTGGTATAGAGGTTATAAGGACCATAGCCAATTTTCTCATGCTTGAGAATAATTCTCAAGTTATAGTACTAGTCCATGAAATTCGAGCCATTGACTTTTGTATCATTCAAAATAGAATGTAGATTTACGTTATTCATTCTACAGTGGTTGTAATAAATAGTATAACTATTGATATTCATGGATAAATAAAACAAAAAATATGGACTTGAAATTTATTTTTTTTTTACTCCAACCATTTTAACTCAAATTAATAACCCTCCATATTGATTGGAAAATCGGTTGGAGATTGCTAGTGAGTTAGAATCCTATCTAATTATTTTGATCTTGAGTGGAACCTGCCAAACCAAAATAACTTTAATTTTATAGGCATCATTTACTAATTAGAACTCTTTATAATTCCTAGATAGTTCAATTACCAACTCTTTGATATCCTTATCATATGTGACTTTTAACCTTTGTCTAAAAGATCACATAATCTTAAGTGAAGCCCAATAAACTATGTGCTTTTATTAGATAATACCAATTATTTGGATATCACATCTCATAGAAAAAATATACTGAAGGTAGAGCAACCATGAGTGAAGCCTAACAAGTTAGAACCTAACAAAAACTCTAGTTCTGACTATAATAATGGAAGGCAATGAAGTTTTTTTGGACTTAATATTTTTGTTTGAGGGAATTGTAAAATAAATATAGGTTTCATCACAACATGAAATTAAATTATAATATCAACCATATATATAAAAACAATAACATACTAAATATGGATGACTGTGGGCTTTTACTAAACAAGTATTGTTGAACCAAAAGAAAACTGGACGGTCAAATCCTAAGGATGATTTTCAACTCCTTGCCATCTTAGTTGCTTATTGGTACAATCTCAATACATATGCAATTCTATATAAATAATTTAAAATCTTAAACCTACCCTTAGCTGTAGGATTTATTTTACATCTGTTGATTAAAAAATTTTAGTTACATTTGATGGAATGAGATGAGAAAAAGAATTACTTTAGAACAACAAAGAAGACAAGACAATAAATATAGGTTTCATTAGTATTTCAAAAATACTAATGAAAACCAACATATATATAATAACAATTTAACCATACAAAATAACAATGATCTCTAATCCATAATCATCCACTATGCCATCATGCAATTCAATAGCTTAAATTAAATGAAAGCACAAAATATTTAATTATGATCGTAAGTCATATAGCTAATTATTGCAATCATACTAGAATAGTCATTCTTTGAATATATTTAAAAAATAAAAATCAAATATTTTCTAATTGGAAAACATTCTCTAAATTTTGAATCCCATATAATCTAGAAAATATTTTCTAGAATAATAGAAAATTCCAATTTTAAGTAAGCTAATGTTTTAGAAAATTTTTATGTGGGTTTTAATTCACTTTCAATGTTGAACTATTTTAAATTTGAAATTTATCCATAAACTATTCACCTAATTAACTCCTTAACCAAATAGAAAATATATTAGGTTTATCAAAAACTACCAGGAAATCACCTTCTAATCATATTAGAAGTTAGAGTAATTTCTGTATCGAAATTAGAAACCAAGTCCAATAAGGAAATATTTTTAGTCCATTGTGTCTAAAATTTACTAACAAATATGCTTGATTCTAATCAAAGAAGTTAGCGTAGTAAATCTACTATTGTAGCTCAGCTGATGCTGTAGCAATTGCTAATATAGTGAGCCACTGCTATAGCTGTGTTTGTATTTGTTTTTAAATAGATTTTAAGGGTTTCATAAACCCTTGAATCTAAGTTTGAAAATTCATATTTTAAACTACTTTAAAACAAAATTTTGAACTTATCCCTTGAATAATTTCTAGAAAATTTTTCATCTAATCAAACTCCTTTTGAAAAATGAAGAATTTGACAAAGATTAATTATCTCCATAGTTTTACCTACATCCAAAATTTCAAGAGTAGAATATATATAATCAAAGTATAAATTATGACAATTAAATAATCAAATCACATATGTTAGTTCGAGTTGGCTTTGATGCCACAATGAGGCAAGAAACATGGTAATGCAACAAGATTTTTAAATTTTATTACCTTAACTATGGATAATTCAATAATATAACTATATGATAAATTCTACAAATGAGGCCAAAGAGACTCCTTGAAGATGAAATATTTACCACAAAATCTCGACAAATATCGAGTCTTTAATATTATCTACACGAATAACATCTCCAATTACGGCTTGTCTTTACTTGGACTTAAGTTTTGAGTGCTAACTTGCTGAAGCTTGAACAATTAAAATGACTAACAAAACAAAAGCCCTAGCTAGGGTTTCTCAAAATAACCACTAGAGGAGAAAGAAGAAGAAAGCATTTTTCTTTCCTTTATATCTCATAAACCCGTTCTTTTATTTCTCATAAACTCTCTATATCTCTCTCTGAAGGCAGTTTTCTTTCTTTTATTTCTCATACTCTCTCTCTCACACACACACAGTCATAAAATTCTCATTAATTTTGTTATCTCTGAATCGCTGAAGACTTTGGTACTTATAGCAATTAATCTTAAGTTTTTTGGTAAATGGTAAAGTCATCCCTTCATTCTACTTGCCTTGCAAGATAAAACATTATTGTATATAATCCCCTACAATTGATTTATCTCATAAATCAACCCATTCATATAACATACTTATCATATTGCAATTTAATCCCACAGTTCTCATTCTTTATGTGCGTTACTCATTAGGTTCTTATTCATGTTGACCATAAGTATAAATTATAAACCCTAGTTAATTACTTGAGAGTTAAATAAATTAAGCACTTTTAATTAATTATTAATGCCACCAATTAATTAGTTTACACTAACAGATCAAGTTGGTATCTATCAATGTATCATGACCATCCAAGTGAACAACAAATGTCAAGCAGTTATACTTTAGTTTTCAATGACATTGTTAACATGTAACTAATATTATTTCACTATATTATATCCCATATGCTTCTAGGATATAAATTGAGTGCCAACAAAATTTGAATTCCTTGTTACAAAAATATAATCCAATAATATAGAACTTTGAGTAATTTCAAGTTAAGTTTTCACTTATGAATTAAAGATTCAATGAGTTATTATTTCTAAAAAATGGACACATATAATAGACTCTCCTAGTATTAGAAGTGATGAATCCTATGGTGATTAATCACTATCCTTCCATGTTCATCTTTTCCTCTCTCTCTCTCTCTCTCTCTCTCTCTATCTCTTATTTTTTCAATTTTTGTGCTAAAACCTTGTTAGGGTTTTGTTTCGTTCTTCCTTCTTTTGATTGTTCAATCTCAAGAGAACAAGCACTCAAAAGCAAGGCTAAGTAAACCTAGGAGATTCTTGGAAATTTAATTCATGTTGGATACTATCAGAAACTCGACAATTCTTGGACATAAGGTATATTTTATGAAGTTGTTTGTAATCCATATGGTTATATCATGGTATGGTGGGAATTATTGGGCCAGTTGGGAAAAGGAAAGTATTGTTTTTTGATTTAAAAATACAAAATAGGTTTGTGTCCAAATTAATTTGCAGCTTATTGATTTTGAATAGTTTGATGAATATAGGAAGTTTTTCAGATTTTTTTCCATAGATCGATTCAAGTTTATTAGCCTAAGTAATCCCATTAGATGAGTTTAAACCCCATTACAGAGTCATGTAAACGGAGCATTTTATTGTTGTAGGTATCAAAAAATATAAAATTATAAAGACTATTAGGCACTTATATGGGAAGAGGTATATGGCGAATTTTCGAAGAAAATTCAACATTGAGAGGAATAAGTACCGAAAAAATAGCCACCAGAGAAGAATCAAGATGATGGAGAGTAGAAGTGACTACAGAGTCGTTGGCTCTCTTGACTGATTTCACTATTATGAAAATAGGAAAATTACAAAAACGCTTAGAAATTCAAATGATAGAATTAGAGATGAAGACTAAGAGGTGGGATTTGAATCCGAATTGTCCAACAGCAGTTAATCAAACGATCATAACAATTAAATGCATCTGTTATCTAGAGAAAATCATTATTGACGCGAATTAGATGATGGGCTAGAAAGGTTATCAAATGCTTTCACAAAATTCATTGGGAAAGGCATTGGGGTCCGAATCCGACTTGATCAAGAATACGAAATCAAGCTTTAAAGCTGAAAGGTTTAAATCCGAATCTAATTGATGCAGTGAAGGCCCATGGAAGAATGGAAGCCCATAAACGAATGCTGAGAATAGGCGATTGATTATTCTCACTGGGTCATTGCAATCTAGTTTCTAAGAAAGTCTAGAAAAGTAAAATGACAATTCAGAAATAAGCATCACATGCTAGTTCAGATCTCAACACCAGTTTTTCCAGTGTCGTCCCAGTGTCATTCACCAGGAACTGTCATCCTACATTTACACTTATCACACTGGAGATGCATCAAATAATTACATTTTTTTACTATTTAATTCACAGCACTTATTTGACGCACTTTACAATAATTGATTATTACTTGTGAGGCCTGGATCAAACTTTATCTTTCATTGGTTGGACAGCAAATTGGCTGGGATGTGGCATCAACTCTAAGGAAATATTCATAAGTTAAAAAGCATTCCGAACTTTCAATATTCTTGTTTTTCCATTTTGGAGTTGTGGGCGTTGATGGTATAATTGTGGGATAGTAAATTTATCTTCGCACCAAGAGAACCTCTACTTTTTGCCCGTGGAAGTACATGCGGAGAGTGAACTTGCATGATATGCTTTAGTTAGAAGTACCGTGACAGGTCCACTTGTGGAAAGCAGGTCTTGTGGCTGAGTTTTTTTTATGAACTAAAGGTTGGCATCTTTTTGAAATGTTGAATGGAAAGAAGGATCTCAATAATCTCCACTTTGTCACAGTCATCCAGTTAACCTCGTTCCCTGGCCTGGCTTCTAGGTGACGGAAGAAAGGAAAAGAATTGAAGAAATAATGATTGGATTTTTTTATGCCAATCCTAAAAATGCCATTGAAAATGATCTGTTATGTTGGCTCTTACCTGTGTCTCCTTCAAACTTAGTGATTGTGGATGTGGGAGAAGAAAAGAACAGAGAGAGAAAGAGACCCAGAGTTGTCTTGTGTAAGAGAGGTATGCATGACAGATATTTGTAGATATGATGGGGTAGGTATTACATGTACCAGGTGCGTTACGTGGCATATCACGTGTTACGTTAGAAACAATCACACATCACCAAATAATAAAAAGTATGATTCACAATCGTCACGTGGCGATAAATTATTAGTTCTACTATATCACGTTGCAATGTACCTAATGGATTTAATACTTTTCCGACACGATGCGGCTATCTACACATATTCTTTTACCTTTCGTTAGGAAAATTAAATTTATTGCTTTTAAAATTATTTCATCCCTCTCAACTAAAATATATTTGTTACCTGCTCTGACATGAATGGTAAGGAGAAGTTTTCAATGTATAGTCGTTTAAAGAGTACGTGAAAGAAATGTGTTATTTTCCACGTTTTGGTCAATTAAAATTTAAAAAAATAGTTGAAACATATGGTTCCACCATCTTAAAGAAATAGTTGAAACACGTGGTTCCAACAAATAAACCAATTATGTTGCACGTGTTTGTTTTGGAGATACACTTGCTTAACTTTTCAACTAAATAAACATGAATTAGAGCTAAAAAAAATTTTAAGTAAAGAGTATACAAATTTGTGGATTAATTCTCTGTCGAGGCATGTTTCTTGATTGTTAGTTTTTCTCCCTTGTTAATTTCTTTCTTTAGTTTATTTTGAATCTTATCATTGTTTTCAAAAATTATGTTATTAATCATTTTTTTAATGTGTTAACATACAAATTGTTTTTTCACCTAAGATATAATGAAAAAAATTTTTCTCTTTTGTGAGAATATTTAATATATGTAGATGACTTTCAATTTTCCATTAGCAATATTCAATTTATATTCCAACTAATATAAGTTATGTTTATTTTGCATTATGCCTTCCCAAAATCAAATCACTTACACATTATAAATTATGTTAGCTATAATCCTTTATGCACCGTAAACAAATTAATGACATATTTTTAATTCCCATTCCAATATACAGTACTTACTAACTTTTTCTTGCACAAAATATTGAATTTAAAGACACTGAGATAATATTAATTTTTTCATATCCAATTAGCTTTTTTTTTTTTTTTTGAGCAAACCTAATACCATTACATTGGGGAAGGGAATGGTGTTGGTAGGATTCGAACCTCCAACCTTTAGAATAGAGTTATAGAGTTCTAACTGTTCAATTCTTTATTCGTTCCCATATCCAATTAGCTAATAACTAATACATTTTACTGTTGACTATTGACAAAAAAATAATAATAATAACTTATACATTCTGAATAACATGGTTTTAACAAATTAAATACACGCTAACCAATATACTTGAGCCAAACTATGGGCTAGTTCTTTGAGCCCACTAGAGCTTGGTAATTGATATTTCCAACTTATCCAGAATTCAGGACATTCCAAAGGTTGAAAGAGTCCAGATCCACTGTTTTATTTTTTTTATGGTGCCTAATTGCTTTGAGTATGAAACTATGTCGCATTAATATTAAACTATAGAAAATTACATCGTCTACATCGTATTATATAGTGATACAACATAATTTTGTATTAAACACAATTAGATTGCAAAAAAGTTGGAGATAGAATATGAACTGAAGTGGAACAAGGGGCTAGAGGCTGATCTTTATTAATTATTCAATGTGATGTTTTTTTAAAAAAATATTAAAAATATAAGATCTATGATAAAATGCCAAGATTATATGCTCTACTCGTGCAAGCAATGCAGCTTTAAGACAAGGTTAATAGAAAACTACCAAAAAATTTAATACTGTAAAAGGTTTTTCAATTAATAGAAGTTTTAAACAATTAATTCTAGCCATGTACACACACCTCAAAACTAACTACTAAGACAGCGTTCACCTCTGCATGAAATTCAAGACCTCACAGGGCCATACGTCTTGCAGTGCCAGTGATATCAGATGCTAACTGTCTCCCACTTTCCAGAAATTTTTTTTTTTTGACAGAATAATGACATTATTGCCGTTAAAAGGAAAAAGGAAAAGAACCCCATTTCGGAAGAAGATAGAATAGTTTTGGTGAGTGAAACATCACGGTCATTGCTGGGGCGGAACCATAATCGGGTGCTACCTAGTAAAAGAAAGTACTAACGTTCGAAAACGAACAACGTTTCACGTGATTGAAAGGCCATATGCTTCAAGATATTGCGGAATCGACCCTTATTTCCATTCCAAAAATACCCAGTTGGGCTCTCCTTTATTCACTCTTGTCGTATGTTACAAAATGCCCAGTTGGGTTCTCCTTTATGCACTCTTGTTGTCGTGTAGTAGAAAACAAAAGAGTATCCAAGTCAATTTGAAGGTAAAAAAGTAAACAGTTAGGACCGCAACAAAAATAAAGGAAGCAAACTTGTTCTTGGTTAATATTTGACTGCAAAAAAATTGAGGTGATAAAGAAAGAAAAAGTTGTGGATGCATTTTTATTCCAAAAAAAGCATTATTCCATGGGCCCAACATCGTTTCATGCATTTTTATTGGTTGGTCTTAATGCCAACGTTTTGGTTCAGAAGTTAATAAAATTAATAAAGGACCCGAAACTTAACAAGAGATTTTTAGGTGGACTGAGTTCACAGCATCACCTGTAAATATTGCGATATAAAAAAGTGACATATAAGCATAATGATATATGCTGACATAAGAAATTCATGTAACGATACTTATATAACTTTATTTTAAACCACAAAGTTTGTAGGTGGGATCATAGACGGGCCATTTTTTGAAACTTAATGGTTCAAGATTTTGAAAAAAGATATCTTCATTAGAGCAAATTCCCCGGAAACCACTGAACTTTTGGGTTAGTTTGGTTTTGACCACTCAACTTTCAAATGTCTGGTTTTGGCCACTTATCTATTAAAAGCATAGTATACTGGTCATTCTGTCAGATCCAGCTGTTAACTTTTTTAATTCTGGTTGTGCATGCTGTTTACGAGGCAATTTTGAGAGGGCAATTTAGAGAATGTCATGTGTTCATCTTCTTTGTTCTTTCATACTCAAAATTTCACCAAAAACTGAAAATCAACAAATCAAAACCTAAATCAAAGAACTCGAAGTTCATCCAAAACTCAAAATTAAAAATCAAAACCAAATCAAAGAACATAATACACCCAAAGAAATCTAAATTTCCAAATTAATTCACCATTTTTACCATTAAAACACAATTGCACCAAGAACACACAATTCATGAAGAACACACATTAGCTCTCACAACTTCCTTCTTCCTTCATCGCTGTCAACTACCACCAATTCTCTCTCCTCTTCAGTAAATAACTACTGCCAATCAAAGCACCATTAATCAGCCCATAAATGCACAATCACAGCTCGCCGCTGCCATTTATCAAGCAAAACAACCACCGACAATCACCACCTCCAGCAGCCTCAACCACTGCAATTTTTACCACCATTCACCAGCCAAAATACCACCATCATCCTCCCAAACAACTTGCAAAATCACCCAAAACAAGCCCAAAAACCACACAAAAAACCATTCTAAATCACCACTCCAAGGACTACTCAAAACAGCCCCATAATATTCCCAAATGTCAGCCCTTTAATAGTCCCAAAACCAATCCCAAAACACCACCCATCAGCCCACCTACCCCACCAGAAAAACCACCAAAATAGCCCCAAAATCGCAGCCAAAACCACCCAAGATACCACTCAAAACTGCCACCCCAAACACTGCAATTTTCACCACCATTCACAAGCCAAAATCACCACCATCATCCCCCCAAACAACCTACAAAATCACTCAAAACAAGTCCCCAAAACCTCACTAAAAACCAATCCAAAGACTACTCAAAACAACTCCATAACATTCCAAATCGCAGCCCTTTAACAGTTCCAAAATCAACCCCAAAACACCATCCATCTGCCCACCAGCCCCGCCAGAAAAACCACCAAAATAGCCCTAAAATCACAGCCAAAACCACCCCAAAAAAAAATTGAAAACCTCCGTTAACAACCAGATCTAACAAGTTGCCATTATCATCAGACAACCACTATCATCTGGAGCTATTACCGCCAATATTCATTCCTCTGAGGTTTAAATCAACAACAAACTTGGGGATTTTGATTTCTTTGGGCATATTAAGAACCAATTCCCAAGACTTTGATTTTAACTTTGATTTTTGATTTTCAGTTTTGGCAGAGGAGGAAGAATCGGAAATTTGCTTCTAATATATCCAAGAAATCAAAGTTTTGGGGATTTAAATTTGATTTAGATGAACTTTGTTGTTGAATATGCAGTAGATGTAGTACTTTTTTATAGATCTAATATTTAAGATGTTGATTTATGAATTTTGAACAAGGAAAGGATTTTGTCTCTTGAATTTGGGGATTTGGTACTTGATTGAGAAGATTTGAGGATTTGATACTTGATTGAGAAGATTTGGAGATTTAATACTTGATTTAGATGAATTTACAGCTTTATGAAGAAATTTTTTGTGCATTTTCTGCGTGAGTTTCCAAAAATGCCCCTCCGTTATCTCACTCAACGATTGGATCTAACGGAATAGTCTGCTTACTACACTTTTAATAAATGAGTGGTCAAAACCAAACTTTTAATAATTCAGTGGCCAAAACCAAACAAACCCAAAAGTTTAGTAGTCCCTGGGGTAATTTGCTCTTTTCATTATATTGTTTGGAAACTTAAATTAAACTTATAAGGTATTCAGTCCAAAACATATTAAACCTTGAAAATGCAAAATCAGGTTCAGGGAAGGTTCTATAGTCTTCTGCGTCATCGTGATGCAGCATGACCACAAGCAAGACTGTGATGCATCGTAAACACAAGATTTTTAAAAAAAAGGTTGGATTACTTGTACATTTAGTTTTTTCCTTAAATAAATCTAGGGGGTAGATGACCATTTTCATCCCGAAGTTTGATCATTTTATTAGACCGGTCCCTAGTGTTTCACTTTTGGCCTTGATCCATAATGTTTCAGCAAAATTAATCTAGCCAAAAAATTATTCCTCTTCAGCCAAATTGGTACTTATTATTAAAGCAAAAATCAATGCAATTTTCAAAGTATTCAATTTTGATAGAATTAATCCAAATTCATAAAAATTTAAAAAATAAAATTCATAAAAAGTGTAGAAAAATCATAAAATTCCCAAAAATTTAAAAAATTGTAAAAAAAAAATCAACATGTAAAATAAGTGTTCCATTTGTGTCTTTATTTGGTGCTTTTTCTCATTTGATTTTTTTTCATCTAATCATAGTTTTTTAAGTTAAAATTATATTCGAGTTGTTTTCAACTAATTTGAAAATCTATTTTGCAACTTTTTTCAAACTAAAAAAGCTAATTTTAAGAAGTAGTTTATTAGATTCTTTTGAACATAGTTAAAAGTGAACATAATTATCAATGTCCCGGCCATCCATTTACGTGCTATGTCGTCAGGTTGGTGGCTTGCTACTCACAAGCATAGTCGTATGAGATTTATCTTGCACGTAATTCTAATCTTTATTTGTTAGAATTTGTGGAAGGCACAAAACAGGGATTTCTTTGATGGTATTGAGCTTGAGTCATCTAAAATTTGTGAAGAAGTGTTAGGGATTTAAGAGATGCACATTTTGTTAAATATAAAGAGGTTGTGAATGTTCACTCCTGGCATGTATTTTTGGATGTTGTCTCAACTATGCCTGAAAATTTTCTTTGGAAAGCTGTCAAATGGGTGCCCCTGTTAGTTGGAAAGAATAAACTCAACACGGATGGAAGCTCCAAAGGAAATCCAGGCACCTGTGGAGATGGTGGTGTTCTGAGGGATTCTGATGGCCGAATGTTGTTGGGGTTTGAATGCTCTTTAGGTTGTGGGAACAGTTTACAAACGGAAGTGAAGGTAGTTCTCACAAGCATCAACATCTGCTTTGCTCATGGATTCCATCATTTTCAAATCGAATCAGACTCGTTAGTTTTGGTAAGTATTCTTCATTATAAATATGCTTCTCCATGGTTGATTGCGAAAGAAATTCAGCAAATTCGTTAATTCCTTAATGGAAACATCCAACTTGTTCATTGTCTCCATCAAGCAAACAAGACCGCAGATCAACTAGCAAATGTGGGTGGATCTCCAACTTCTTCTCAAGTGTTCCATCATGTATCTGATCTTCCATCATTAGCTCGTGGAGAACTACGATTAGATAGTTTAGGATTTCCTTCCTTCAGGAAATGTAAAAATTAATGTAAAGGGAGTAGTAATCCTTCTTTATGCTTATTCTATTTTGCTTTAAACTTATTGTATGGAGGTAAGGTATACGTCCCCCTCATTTTCACAAAATTAATAAAATAAGGAGTGGCGCCCTCCCCCGTGTACAAGGTTAGCCAATTAAAAAAACCATAATTTTTTATTTCATGACAAACAACAACATTTTTAGAAAATCAACTTTAAAAAAGAAGAAAATGAATGAGAACAAGACAATAAATTATTGTGTATAACGTTTTAGAATACTTGGCAATAAATTTTACGCCTTATAAATAAAGGAAAGTATATTTAAAATTAGTTTCTCATGAATACATACAAATTTTATATAAAATTTATGATTTGTACATATATTTTTGTTATTTTTATGAGTTTTTGTAAATTTTTACAAAACTTTAATAATCAATTTGGACAACACTAAATATTTTAGGGATTACATTGTTTTCACTGAAACATTAGGAAATAATTTGGCCAAAAAGCTAATATTTGATGATTATATTGGCTTCAGTCAAAAAATTATCCAAAAATGAAGCGCCTAATTAATTACAAATATTAGGGACCAGTTTGGCCAAAGTGCCAAAATTTGGGGATGAAAATGATCATTTTCCCTAAATCTCTGCAATGTATGAAACTGTGAGAATTAGTTATCAATGTATGTCCCATCATTTGCCAAAATAAGATGGATGATATGAACAAGGCGATAGTGAGGAAAAATTTATTACAAATTGATGCGTCTTGCATACTCCTACCCCCCAAAAAAAATAAAATCACAGTTTCAATGCTAGAGTGTTTTTCGAAAATTTTTCTCATACTTCATTTTTCTCCATGTCATGATTTTATAGTTTACTTATCTGTAATTGTCAAATAGATTTATCGAGAACACCATGAATAAAGAAGAAAAAAATTTTAACACAACATACATGCAATCATGTGATTTTGATTTTTTGATTTCTTTTAATTGTACGTGTGTTCATAAAACTTTCATGATAGAAAAAAACTATTAGATTATTTATATTTTTAGTTTAGATATTTATTTTTTATGTAAAAGTGACCTCGTGTATTGCACAGATAAAATTCTATTTTTGTGAATAAAAAAATAAAATATTTTGCTATATACAAGTTATTAAACATCTTATAAATCTAAACATTTTTGCTTATATAAGTAATGTTCTAAGTTATACTATAGACAAAACTGCCTTGAGAAAAACATAAAATATTAACAATATATACATACATATATTTACATACTCTCTCTCTCTCACACACACATACACATATTAATTATTTTTTACAATATATCTATATAGATCTAATATGTTTGAAATATTACTGATTTGGCAACATCAATAGATCACATCAACTTAAGTTAATTGTACTTTTACATTGCATGATCAAATGTATTTTTCATGTCATAATGTATCACATAATGCTCTTGCATAAAGTAAGATGCATTATTAAATAGGATACGATGTTAGATATATATTGAAACATCTCCCATATTGTTAGAAAAATAAATCAAGCCTATAGGATTCCTATTTAATTATTATTAGTTACCTATGTTATAATGGAATAGTTTGTTTGGCAATTTCTTGTATTAAGTATTTCTTATTCACCAAATTTAGTTAGTTATGCATAGTTTATTTATTGGTATAATTTAGGAGAGAGACCATAGAGCATATCGAGTTCATTGAGATGCCCTGAGACCACTCTTGATTATTTTCGATGTATGTGATAAATCATAATAAATTTACGTATTTTAGTATATTCTTTAATGTATGTTTTAGTGTGTTTTTAGGGTGTTTAATTATGACTCATTTTAACCTTATTTCATCAAATTAGAGATTGCTCCCGAATTAGGAATTTTCTCCTAGAATTAAGGTTTTTGAGGTAGAATTTATATTTTGAGCAAATTAATATGCAAGTTTATGTGTTTTTTCATGATATTGATTAGCAAACAATTTGGATCAATTGAAGTATCACTTATCTCATTTTGAGTTGCTTCAAGGTTGTACTAAAGTATCACAAAACTTGGAGGATAATTGTTCAAATTCTGAGAGGATTTTTATTAGCAATTCTACCAACAATTTCATGGATCACATGTACAATTATCACATTGGGCTTTGGAGGATTGGATCAACTTCTAAAGGCCCAAGAATTGAGCCCAAAAAAGTGGATCTGCGGACTAGTGATATGCGGATCGGTATCCACTGATCCTATAAATTGGCTAGGTTCTTTTCTCTTCAACTTGTAGCTCGTTCATGCAACCTTTAGGATGCATTTTCAGATCAGTTTGCACTTACATTGTCCAAGAAAATCTTGCAAATTTCAAGAAAAGGAGTTTGTTGACTTCAAGATAACTTTTTGTGCAAATTGTATTACAAGTTTTTAAGATGATTAGGGTTCATTTCTTTTATAAATACAAATCCTTGTAGTTCATTTGAACATCAATTATTGGAAAAAGGGGGGTGGGGTTAGACAACTTTGTTTCAACAAGTTTCTTCATTATTTGCTTGCTTAAAGTTGATTTACTACATACTAAATTTTCATTATCACGACTCCAAAGTTTGATTGTTTAGATGATAGAATAAGTTAATAGCTTTGATAATTGTGACAATTTTTTTCCTCATGGGATCGACCCTAATACTCTCCTACTACCATTGACTGGTGTACATGCTGAAAAATAGTATTAGGTTAATTTCATTAGTTGTTTATGTGTGACTTTGAAAATTTTAATTGCATATTCCATAGACCTAATATCTTCACATCAGTATGATATATTAATAATACTTTGAGTTTATTTGTTTTTCTTCCTCCCATATATTTTTTTAGTGGTTATTTTGCTCGATTTTATAATTTTGAGAATTAATATTTGAACTCTTAAATTTAGTGGGTTCTTCAACTTGGTATAAAGGCCAAGCTACAAAATTAGTCCTGGAGTTTTTATTAGAGTTAGTTTTGAGCTAGGTTACAAAGTTATTCTTGGAGTTTTTCTTTGGAGTTAGTTTATCATGCTGAAAGGTTGATAATGGGGTTTTTTAGTTCTCAAGGTCAAAGGTTTTTTAGTTGTGAGGGTTAAGTTTTAAGGTTTATTTGGAGTATTCAACTATCAGTTCTGAAATATTCTGCTATTGAGGATTAGATTATAAATTGGGATTGATTGTGAGCATGGAGATAGAAACCAATTGATGCGAGAATCCAAGATCTTGCTTGAGGACTTAGGTTTCCAAGGGTGCCACAACCAAGCTGGGTTCTTGATTGATAAGTCAAACTTGAAAATCCTTGAGACAAACTCAAAAGGACTTCAAGGTCTTGAAAATTCCTTGAGACTGACTCAAAAAGAACCTCAAGGTGAAAAAACTTTGAATCAACCTTGGGACAAACCTCAAAGGATGATCAAAGGGCTTGCGTAAACATTTGAGACACATCACAAAGTGTTCAAGACAAAGAAGTTGAAGGTATGAAGCCAAAGATATCCAAAGTCTTATGTGAATAGTGACACAAAGTTAGGCATTTATAACCCTCCAAAATACAAAAAACCCTAATACATTAATACACTAAAAAATAAAAAAGAATGGGTGAAAATCTAGCACAAAATTTGTGTTCAACTTTCTTCACCACCTTTGACTGAGGATGAGTCGTAGGCAGGGTTCGCTAAGCTATGGTTGCAGTTGAAATCTGCTCACCCGTGGTTGAGCTTTTGACTGCGATTTGCGGGTGGATTCTTGTTGAGGCGTAGGCACGATTGCTTAGATCTGTCTATGGCTAACCTTCATAAGGTGATCCACAAATTGCTCAATCAGGGATCCCACGTTTAGATTAGTGACCTACGGATCTCAACTGTCCAACACCTTCAAGTCCTTCATTTTGATGGATGTTTACCACTTGAATCATGCAATATATTTTGGATCTTCATTGCTTCAATTCTTCAAGTGAACTTGAATTCTCAACTTGTAATTGGACTTTCTTTAAAGTTCCACTTAAATTAAGTGAACCAATTGTAAATTGCAAGTGTTCTTAATGAGCTCCATAGGTTCCATTGTTGAATTGAGCATGAACCGTCACTTGATATAAGGTTTTGATCCCCATAGCTTGGCCTTTTGTCATTAAATTATTTGAGGTCCAAACTTGATCATCTTGAACTACTTGAGAGGTTTTGATTTCCGCATCATTCCCCTCCTCTTGAAATAGATTTTCCCTAAAATATCCTACAAGATGAAAGAATAAATGAGTAACATTGAAATCAAGATTCATGTCACAATACTTACCTTGTGCATCCATCATGCAAATAGCACTATTTTTTAAGACTTGAAGATTTTGCAACCCTTCACTAAATCTTGCCATAGTGCTATTAATTCCATGAACACACATATGGAATTCCTTGTTGCAATGATACAAATGCATCACATATGAATTTAAAGACTTAGACTTTAAAACACTATGACACTTTGCATGTAATCTTTAAAAACTTGCTTCAAGCCTAAGTAGCATTCCGCCACATAATTCTTGCCAAGAATGAGTTGATGAGAATCCTTATAAAGATTCTTCTCATTGTCAAAAATAATCAACTCATTAGCATGATCGAAAGGAAACAAACTTTTAACATCATCATGCATCTTCTCACTTTGCACCATTGTACACCTTCAAATGAAATTACAAAACATGTAGATGGAGTAACAAAAATAAATAAACTTGTGATATGCAGATGTATCATATAACAAACACACAAATTGATTAGACACTCTAGGCTTAACACGATCCTCATATGCAAGCAAGTTATCATTAAGAGCAAAATGCAAATGATCATGTTAGTAACTTTTAAAAGTAAGGTAGTAATTAGTGTGTCTAGGTTAGGGTTTTGAGGTTAGTTTTAGGTGTTTTTATGCATTTTGGTTGAATAATTGCTATTTCTACCTGCCTTGATTGATGATGTTTAAGAATTATTTATTTGCAATATTTGTGTGTTTTTGTAGGGTTTGGCATCTCCCATCAATAGAATTGTAGAGATGATGGTTGATCGTGGTCAATTTTGAAGATCATTGGCAAAGATTTACAGTTGATCTCAAGATGGTGGAAGGTGAGAGCAAAGGGAGAAGAGAAGATAGGTGAAAAGCAAAGAAAATAGAAAGTATTGAGTATCCATAGTTATACCTGTCCACAGATACTGCTGTGGATAGAAGGGAGGATGGTTAGAAGGTTCTTGGTTCCACGGCCAATTCTCTCTGTTGGAATTGACGCAGGAACACTATGAAAAATAATGTTTGTTCTGCAACACAAGATATCTCTTGCCAAACAAGCCTAGCTCTTTATGGATCCAATTTTAAGCATTCTAATTATAATTTTTAGACTAGTTAGACTCTATATATTAAGGGTTTTAATCCTAAGAGGAAGAAAACCACATTTACAATACGCACATACCTAGAGAGAGAGTATTGTAGGGCCTCTCTTAGAGAGATTTTCTCTCTTTAAGAGAGCCACCATCGTGTAGTAGCCAATCTCTCTATAGAAGAACAATATTTGAAGGATTCTTTTGTACAACTCAAGATTGAAGAAAGAAATACGAGCATTGAATATTTGTTCATCAATAGAACAAGTTTTCTAAACTTTATGTCTTTCTCTATCTTGGTTTTTACGGATTGTTCTATTAAAGTTTTGATCTTTTATGATAAATCCATCATGGGCATGTGCTAATTTGTTAATCTAGAGTTAGAGAAAATTAATAAATTCATGCTATGACCTGTTTGTGATTATTCGTGCTATTTTGTATTTGTTTATTCTCCATTTTGAGATGTATGGATTTGTAGTTGCTTGATCACCAACTATAAATTGATAGTTGTTATTATACAATGAGAGTTGATACTAACAATGGAAAGGGAATAGTTGAAGTCTAGTTGCGTGCCACATGACAGTAGTAGTGCCCCTATGTGGGTCAATTAAGCAATCTATATGGTAAATAAACCAATAAAAGTATCTTTACCACAATAGTAGGAAAGAACTAGTAGGGAGGTCATTGTTAACTTGTCACGAGAGTGAAGGTTAAGTATAATTAGGATTTGACCCTAAACAAGGAAAGAACCAATAGCATGAGTTAATCCTTTCTTTCATATATATGGTCATTAGTTAACTCTATTCCCTAGTGTCTTAAGATTGTGAGTTTCCTCTAGATTCATTCTATAGAGTTGATTAGTTTAGTTGTTTATTTTATACTTTGTTCTTCCCATTGTTATTTGGTTGTTTAGACAATAAAGTGAGCAATAAAGCCTTAGTACTTGAGTAAAATTTTTCCTGTGGAATTGACCTTGTTGCCCTATACTCAATATGATCTGTGCACTTGCAATATATAGGTTAATTAGGTTAATTAACTTGATTATTTGTGTGTATTAGAATTGGATTATTTGCTATATTTTATTGGCCTAATTACACATCTATCATGTGTAATGAAAACACCAAAATACTAGATGTATTAAACTCTAAATGACTCTTCAAATTAACCATATTACTACTAAACACAAAATGCAGATGACTATGCACAAATTTAAAAACATTTTAGCAAACATATATTCAAAACACAAATAAGGATCAACAAGATATGCATGCTTATAATAAACAAATACATCTTGAAATGGACAATCAAACACACTAAACATGTCAAACTTGACTTGGTCTTCAAACATGACCAAATTACCATGAGAGGAAGGAAGTGGCTATTCACACAAATTCCCATTAAACAATGAATCACGTTCAAAATAAAAATTACAGAATCATTTCACATTATTCCACCGATCAAGTATTTCATCTAACTTAATGATAGAATGATAATACTCATTCGTTGGACTATGAATGACTCCTCCATTCTTCCATCTTTTGCACATTGAATAATTTAAACAACGCATTGAACTCCTTTGGATAACTTCTTTATCCACCAATTTAAGACTTTGATGCTTCTTATTTTCCACCCAGTTGAATTGATATTTAACGTCAAATTGTGGCTCATCATTTTCTATGAAGAGTAATGCTTGAAAAGTTCCATGATGAATGATATAGCCAAATTCCTGCACAAAGAAGGCAAACATACTAGGAAAAGACAAGTTAAGAGAGTTAGCAATAATTTCTTCCTTTTGGTGCAATGGTACAAGATGTGAAGTCTTAACTATCAAAGCACTCTTTTCTTCATTTTCACTAGCTATGGCACTCACTTTTGCACTCTTGACACATTCATTTTCTTTCCTCTTATGCTCATTTTTCTTTCTCTCATTGTTTTCCATAATGGTTCTTTCACTCTCTCTTTTCTTTTGCACACACATTTTTTGTCTCACTTTTTCCTCTCTTTTGTGTGCTCTTTTGAATATCCCAATCTCGACACTCATTAGCAACTCTCAATCAATCATGTAAAACATTGGATGGCTTCAAAGATACCATTGTGATTTTGTGATTATTCAACACGAAAAAATACTTGTTATTCACTCCATCATAATGAGCTTTCATGTCATATTACCACGGTCTTCCCAAAAGAATGTGACATGTTTGCGTAGGGGCTACATTACAAAGCACTTTACCATGATATCTATTAATTGAAAACTCAATCTCCACTTGCCTAGTTACCTCCATGTCATCAATATCACTCAACCATTGTAATTTGTGTGGTTGAGGATGTGTCATTGTAGACAACTTTAATTTTTCAACCATCAATTGACTAGCAATGTTCGTTCAACAACCACCATCAATAAGCAAAATGCATACCTTGTCTTGATAATGGCATTTAGTTTGGAACATATTCATCCATTGCACTTCATCACTATCTTCATTGATTTGAATGGATGAAGCTTTCACTACCACCAACTCTACATATTCTTTATCAATTGGAGTTCCTCCATGTGATGAATTTTCATTCTCTTCCTTGGATGCTTCCTTTCATTCTCCTCCTTCTTATTTTCATCCTTCACAACTTCTTCTTTAGGTTGAATTGCCATTGCTTCTTGATTTGGACATTTATTTGCAATGTGGCTTCTACCTTGACGTTTGTAGCATTTGATACCCCTTGCATGGCCTTTTAATTGCTGCTTTGAAAGCTTCAAAATGGCATTTGATTTTGCCTTTGATTGATTATCTTTTGCCTTGGAAGTTGTAGAAGTTGATTCCTTATCTTTCAACTTCATCGGAGAATGGTTTGAATGAGAAGTTGATGCATTAGCTTTAAGATTCTCTAGACCCCTTTTCTTGAGCTTTTACTCAATTTTGAGGTCCTCATTCACCATGGCATCTCCATTTTGCTCTTTCTTTGATGCTCCATCTACATTTGACTCTTTCAATGATGGCAACTTTTCTTCTTCATCACAAACTCATTTCTTTTGAGCAACAAGTTCTTCATATATGCTCCAAAATTATTCAAAAGATCATCCACAAGAGCTTCGTAATGCTTTCTCCTCTCCACCTTATTTGCTCTTAGATCATCAACTTTGGATTTGGCTTTTTTGCAACCACATCATCCATTGCATGTGAGCTAGGATATGTGCTCCTTAATGGCCTTTCATCTCTCCTTGAAGTTGTACAATCATTCGATGATGTGCTTCTCCTCGCTCTTTGCATATGGATGCAAACATATTTCTTCCTCAACAACATTTTTAATTCTTTCCAAGTGCAAATTGATGGTTCCTTGTTCTTGAACCTATTAAGGCATTCTTGACACCACCGTATAGAAGCATAGTCAATCAATTTATTTATTTCTAAATCTATCTTTTGCTCTTCCGTGCATGGATAGCAATCAAATTTCTTCTCTATCTTCTCCTCCCAATCTAAGTACTCCTCCGGATTATGTCTCTCGTGAAACGTTATAGACTTCTTGCTTGAATTTTCTTAATAAGATCCTCCTGAAGACTCTCATCACGTTGATTACTCCTATGACTGGATCTACAACTTGCTTTCTCCAATCTTTTCATCCATTCACCTATTGCTTGAATATTAGCCTTCAAAGTATAGATAGAATCTTAAGGTCGAAATGCTTGGATTTGCCTTTGTTTGCCATTTGGAATAATTCCTGCAAAAAGAGTTAGTAATAAAGACAATAATTTCTTCACTCAACCTCATGTGTATATACTCACACTCGTGTTTGCACTCAAATGCACAATATTGGTCTCACCAATCTATCTCAATGGATTCTAAACATCCTTCTTAAAGAAGTGTTGAGCTCTTTCTCTAAGGTGTTTCAATTCACCTTATCAAGTGAACCAACTAAGTTTGTGGCACAAGTGGAATAATGTAGGACTTAAGATATAAAGAATTTTGGAATAGACACAATAGAATTGGATTGGACACAATGTAGCACTAAAGAATGACTCAAAGAGAACACAATAGACAATGTGGAAGATTAGGAATTTGGACACAATCAAGAATAATTTTCAAAGATGAACCAAGTTAAATGGAGTAGGAATGAATGAATGTGATTGATTTCTTAAATAAAAATCTCAATTTACTTCAATTTCTTGAATGAAGATTCTCCAAGAATTAATTTTCTTGATTTGTAATTCTTGAGAAATCTCTATCCCTTCAAAATAAAAAATCACTCCTCTTTAAGAAATACAATCAATCCTTCACTTTTCCTCCTTTTTTTTCTTTTCTAATGTGCAAGCCTTGAATTTTATTTTATAACCTGGCACAATTTTTTTATTCAACCAAGTTAAAGAACTCTCTAGAGTTCTCTTGAACTTCTTCAACCACAACAACAATCCAACCATCAACAAAATTAAGCTATGTTGTAGGCCAACTTTTTTATTTAACTTGATTTCCCTTTCTACTTCAACACTACAATAATCAAAATTTAACTTCAAGAAATCAAGATGACAACAAGGGTTTTAGAAATGACAAAGAACATGGAAATCTTGTTCAAGTGATTCAAACAAGTTCACCTTTTGAACAAATTTGAAGCTAAGAACAAGGAAAAGCATCAATAACTTCAGATTTATGCTAAGAACAGCACAAAGATGATTAGATCTACAATAGATAAAGAAGAGAACACCTCGTTCTTGTTGATCTATAACAACAACAAAACAAGAATATCAAAGACTCAAGATTTAGGGTAGATTGACACCAAGAACAACAAGAACAACACAAGATAGGGTAGTTTGGATTTCCCAAATTTCATGTGGAGTGTGACTCATATATGCTCATTTGAGTGCTCCAAAGATCCATTTCATGTCCATTGGCATTTACAAAGGAGATTCAAGAAATTCTCAATTTTTTAAACTCATTTGTTTCAGTACAACATTGCTATAGGGAGGCAAATATAGTGGTTGATGTTTTGTCCAAGATGGGTTGCCTTGAAACGATTGATTCTATTTTTTTGAATGAGCATCAATTTCCCCGATTAGCTAGAGGAAACATTAGAGTTGATCGACTTGGATTTCCCTTTATTTGGAAATGCAAATTAAGGCATCATTGACTTTTTATTTTGTTTTCATGTAAAGAGAGTAGTACTCCCCATTTGATTTTTTGTTTAATAATTAGAGGTCAGGTTTTGTGTCCCCTCCATGTACTATTTGGTTTCAATAATATTAATAAAATCTGGGAGTGGTTCCCTCTCAGTGTATAGGGTTAGCCGAAAAATTTGTTATTAAGATAAGTATAAGATACTTATGGGGTTAATTTATGAGATCAATTAACTTAAAGGACTTATTTATAAATATTCAAAGTTTTGCTAGAAGTTAGTTTCTTAAAAGGTTTAAGAGAGCTATTTGGTTTTCTTATGGAATAGGATTTCTTTACAAAATAGGATTTGTTTAAGGTAACCTTCCTAAACCTATTTGGTTTCCAATTGTACTTGTTTCCTAAAGAGTAGTATACTACTCCTATAAATATGTCCATGCATTGGCTCTTGAAAGATTGATGCAACTGTAGACACTAAATTTTGACACACTATTTATCTTTTCCAAAATGGGGGGTATTTTTATTTTTTTTTATTTTTTTAAAGCTAACTCCATACACAGGGGAGGGCACAACTCCAAATTTATTAATTCTGAAAATAAGTTCAATACAAAGCACAAACTATTCAGCATAAATAAAGAAGGAGTACTGCTCCCTTACAAAGAAATCAATACTTTCTAAAAGAAAATAAACCTATTCTATCAACAAGGGTCTCGCCTCTAGCCAGTTTTGGAATATCCAAGATGGATTTGAAAATCATCAAGAATTTTGCTTGGACACCTTCATTAGCCAAACTATCCACTACCCTATTAGCTTCTCAATAACAATGAGAAACTGATAGGAAGCTATGCAACAAAGCCCGGAGTTCCTCCAAATCTTGTAGCACTAACCAAGGACATCTGAAACTACCAAGAATAATATTTACCAGAAGGAGAGCAAAATTCTAATTTTTAGGGTCAAATTCTAATTTTTCAATAAAAGAGGAGCAAAATTAACTATCTAGGGAGAGGGCCAAAACAGTAATTTTAAGTTGTAAATATTTTTTCATTAGTTTTGAGATTTTAAATTCATATTTTGTATTTTCATACGTATTTTTCAAATTTCTGTGTTTTTCGAGTTTAACTGGCATTTTTCTGTATTTCGTCAGCACAGGGGCAAAATGATAATTTCGCCCCACAAATACTATTTTCACTCATTTCAAGTCCAAAATTTATTTTTTCAAAATTTTATGCATGTTTCTAAATTTTTTTTTAATTTTTTGAGGACGATTGGTATTTTTTCTGTAAATACTATGTTCAGGAGGAAAATTATCATTTCACATTCTAAATGTATTTTTCACCAATTTTTTAGTCATAAATGCATTTTCTAAGATTTTAAGCTTATTTTTAATTTTTGACAAATTTTCGTAGCTAATAGCCATCTTTCTGTGCACTTTGAATTTTTTGGCAAATTTTAGAGTTCATTGTCATTTTTTGTATTAATTTTTTTTATCAAAAATTATTTTTTTAGAATAAAAGTAGGATTTTTATTACTAGTAGCATTTTTGTTATTTTGTAGTATTTTTGGAGACCAAGATTGCTAGCTCTATAAATACCCCATTAAAATCAAGAAAAAAAAGAAGGAAAAAAAGTAAAAAATCCTAAACACATCTTTTATCCAAAGAAAAGATTAACACACACACTAAAACACCATAAACACACACATATAGCCGTCTTCTTCCAAAAACGTGGTATTGTTCATCATCCAGTGTTCATCTGGCTTTCTAGCCCCAAAGGTAACGTCCTACTTTTTGTTCGTTTTGTTTTTTATTCACTTTTTTCCACCATTTACTATAAAAATCTAATTTAAATTGTTTGATAATTTTGGTTGAATTTACAATTTTTTGTTGGGATTTCTTGCTTTTTTTTTTTTGGGTTTTATTTTTGAATTTGGGTTTTCCTCTTCTCCACCGTTCAATCCCACCTCTATCCCCAGTAGCCATCTTCTTCCTCCCTCCAACCATAGCCCCTAAACTCAATCAAAACCAAACCAGAACCTCCCACCATAGCCCCTCAATCAGCCCACAAACACCATATCACCATCAGTCAAACACTACAGCTCTAAAACCAAACATAGGACAGCCCACACAACACCATTCAACTACCAGAAAAATTAGTTTGACACCATTGTTCTAATCCCCACCCCAAGTTACAAAGAAAAGTAAACTTACAGCCACCAGTTTCTCAGCCAAATACCCAAAATCACACAAGAACTATCGCCCGTCCCCTGTCATCACCTAATCAGTCAGTAATAAACATCACGAAGCCCCCATCAGCCACCCCAATTTCCCTTTGCCGTTTCAAGTATCACCTACAAGTAAAGAAAACACAATCAAAGCCATCATTATCAACATCCATCGCTGTTTCTCACGATTTCATCCCACACAATTCCCCCAAATTACCTTCCTCCATCATCAACTTGCCCCCCAAATCACCAGTTAGCACAATCTCATCACCACCGAATCGTTAATAATGTCCCTGCCTCCCTCTCCTCTTCCCCTAATACCTCCACCAAGCCATTAATTCCACCACCAAAGCCACCTATCGCAACCCACAATTCAACACAAATAACCACAAGCACCAATTATCAAATCCCAAAACAGCTCCATTCACCATGACTCCATCAGCCCCAATTCAACAGCCATCCACATTATAACCACATACAAAAACATCACAAAGCTCAAAATCACTACCCGTAACTCAACTATCAGATTCCCCTGCCGCCATCATTACCATTCCACCACAAACACATCCACAAAGCCCAAAATCATCACTTCTGAGACTACAGGACCACTCGAATCTCCACAATCAACCATCGCCCACTCTCATTAGCTCAAATCACCTCCACCAACGTCATCAATCACCTGTATAGAAAAAACAATTCAGCCCAAATAGCCTATGAACCAGTAAAACCAAACACATCGCCGTGAGAATAGTGACCAGCAGTGGAGCTACAGTCACACGGCCTCACATCGTCACTACCCCTCTCCCTCCGTCTAATTCAAGCCCATTACATGCTCCACAGCTTTTTCCCAAATCTAGAAGCATTCGGTTGGAGAAGAAGAAGAGAACCAGAGGAAAATTAGAGAGACTGAGGGCCGATAAAGAGAGATGAGAGTAGTAGGAGAATCTGGAGGCGAGAGGGAGAAAAGATAGAAAAAAGAGAAGGGCAATGGGGAAGAAGAAATCGAAGAAGAGAAAGAAAAGAGCGAGAGAAATTTTTTTTTGAAAAGAGGAAGATAACGATTTGGGGGATTGGAGATTCTGTTGGTGTTTTGTTTTTTTTTCATGTTAATTTAGTTTAATTGGCATTTAATGGATTTCTAATTTTAGTTTAATTCAATTTTTAAGTTAATAATTAATTTGGCTAATTAAGCTACTTTAATTTATTTTGGCCTATTTATTTATTTATCTATTTGTCATAAGGTAATACATTTGTGTTTAATTTCTTGCTCTTTCCTAATGTTGTTAATTGACTCCAAAACTGTTTTATGACATGCAATTAAGGCCCTCTCTTTTATAAATTGACCCCTGGATTTTATATTCTTTCAATTAGGTCTCGTAATTTACAAATTTGCCCACCCACGCTTGCTGGAATTACCATTTTGCCCCTCCAATTAGTTTTAATTCGTATCTTTGCCCCTTGATTTGCTAGAATTTGCATTTTATTGATTTATTTGTTGATACTTACCTTTTTGATGCTTTATTTATTAAAATTGTGGTACCTTGACGTGTTTATTTTGCATTATTCGTATTTAATATCGGGTCTTCAAGAAAGGTATTTCCATTACCTTTAATCGCTTCTTTATAAGCTCCAATGTGCCCCTATGTAATTTTTTGTGCATTTTCTTCATGCATTTCTCATTTTTATACCTTTTTTAAGCATTTATTTACTTTATGCTATTTAATTTTGAATTTTATTTTTGACAAAAATGTAATATTTTTCCATTTAGCTAGTCAATGTAATAGTTAAATTACATTTGTTATATTTTTAGCCAATTTTTGTATTTAGATAGCAACTGTAATAGATATGTCATTTTTACTTTTTTCCCTTAAAATTGGAATTAATTCCCCGGGTATAATAGTTAGGGCTTATGTGTTTTTGTGTGCTTGTATGCTTATATGTTTTACCGCTTTCCTTAGGATTTGGCATCTAGATATCCTGCTTATGTTTTATGTGCTCCTATGTGCTCTTATATGCCTTATGTGTTTATTTGCTTTAAATCACGTTTTACTATTTTGATTCATGTTTTATCAGATTTATTGTTCCGTCATCACACTAGTCCAACACTAGTTGTGGCTTTATCGCTAGTCCAACGCTAGTTGGAATCCCCAAAAAGGACTAGTCCAGTGCTAGATCCTTAGGTCATATTAGTAATAGTTACACTCTCATGTGCATTTCACATTATTTCACAAACTAATTTTTTTAGGAAATTTTCATTTTTGCATATTTTTGTATATATTTTATTATCTATTTATCTATTTTGACAAATGTTCAGTGCATGACATCTAGATTGCATTACACATAGAATTTAGGTCATTTGTGTGATCCAACTAGAAATAGTCCTCTACTTACGTGGAAAATGGTAGATTGATAGGCCGTGTCTCCTCTCTATGAGTAGAAAGATATCAGTCACGAGTTATTAGTCTCCCATACCCGTTATGCTGCATCCCTACTTTCTTCGACCACTTATTATCTGTATTACTATTTTTTTCTTTTTGCATTTCATTTTACATAGTAACTTGTGACTCCCTCGAGGCCTGATTCTAGATTTTGCAATTAATGCGATAATCCCGACCAAATCTCGATGGGACATTTTGACCCTCCCGATATCCACATTAGATTTAGGATTTGCGTTCATATAGATACATCCAAAATGCAATAGAATCTAGGGTTAATTTAAGAAATTTTGATTAAACCTTGCAATTAGCCTCGACTAGGTGAAAAGGGTGCCTTAGGCGCAAACCTTTGCCTTCTCTTTCTTCAAATGTGACTCCCGAACCTTCTTCTCTCATTTTTTCGTAGATCAGAGTCAAAAAAGGGTTTTAACTATTTTTTTCTTAAATTTTTTATTTTGTTTTGTTAAATAATGTTTCGAGTGACTTGGTACATCCTAACTTAATACCAAGTGGTAACTCTATTTTAAAATAAAACCCTTTTTTAAAATTAGTTGGCCAAAACTGTCGCACTCTTAGTTTCGGCCTTATTTTTTTTTAAAATATCATTTTTCACTAAAAATTTGCTTTTTTCACACTCATAATTTTTTCAAAATATTTGTTTTCAAAAAGGTCATCGAACCAGATTACCTTTTCAGGGCGCGACAGTCAACGACCCCACCGTGCATTGATTTGGGACGCAACAGATTTTGGCGACTCCACTGAGAATCACTAGTGAGTCCGAGCACTAGGCTTAATCATTTGTTCCTTCTTTAACTCTTCTATTCCATCGTGTTTAGACGTTAGGATTGCATTTTTCTTTTTTAGGTTTTTATATTTTTCTTTTGCATCTCACACACTCCCCGTCTCTCGACTACTTATGTGATGTATGTTTTATTTACTTTTGTTTTATCCGACTACATTTGCATTTGGGAGGGGGTCAGTCACCCTTAGAGCTCACACTTTATCATTTCCTCCTCTCATAAGAAGCACTCCATACGTACATTCGATATATTTTAACCTTTTTTCTATTTTTGGTGCTTGTCATCCATCTATCCCAATTAGGAATAGGATTGATCTACTTAGACATATGACCGTAGCACGATGTACACGGAACATTATTTAGGAGATCACCCGAACTCTCGGCTTAAATCTATAAGTCAAGAGATTCAGGCTTTTAAAAATCAATTCGCTTGGACATATGTCCGTTGCCCGACGTGCGCATAGTAGTGTTTAGGGGACTACTCGAACTACCAACCTGAGATCCTTGGAATTGACGGACTTATTACTTTTTGGATCCCTCAGTCTGAAGGTTTGGGAACCGAAACCTTATCAAGTCTAGATGTATTAGTGAGTCCAACCTCATGCATCCATGTAAAGTAAGCCTAGGATAGAGTCGGTCTTACGTTAGGCACACTAATCACGAGAGGAGGGAATTCAGCCCCCTTTTATTTTTTCTATTGTACTGTTTACTGCTATTTGCTTTATCAATGTGTTATGTGATATTTATTGAATAAACTAATGCAATCTCTTTGTTTCTTTGATCACACTCACAACCATAGAATAAAGAGCCCCAGCATGGTGCTCTCATAGAAGCCAACCCTTTGTCAGCACGCTTAAATTTTCATCTTACAACCAATTTCTTCAAGAAAGATAGAAATAAGATTTTAATAAAATTTTAAAAATTGCATTTGGTTGTAAGAAAGGCACCCCAAGGGTCCAATCATTTTAAATTCTGTAAAATCTCAAAAATCTGATTTTTTTCATCTTGTACATCTTTAAATAATATTTGTAGTTTCGGATCTTTTTCGAAATTTATCCATCCTTGTTGTACTTATCATTTTATCCGAACTAAATTTTCTCAGAGTCAATAAATGTACCTAAGTGGTCAAATTTTTGTACAGTTTACATTTATCATTTTTTTCAAAGAAATTAGTGCATCATTTTTGTCGTATCCCCCACCCTCCCGTCCCACATTACACAAAAAATGATTTTAACACATATTTCATTCTATTTTAACAAACTGATATTTTCACTTGTATATTTTTAGATAAAGTCACGATTTTTGTTTTCTTTCAATGTTGTATCTTATAATCTCATGGAGGCTCAATTTTTCAATCAAATATATATTTGAAGTCAATAATTTCTTTTGTACAGTTCATGGTTTATCTTTCTCAAAAAAATTTTACAAATTTTGCATTATTACATATTTTAATCTGCGTTAATAAACTAGCATCATGCATAAAACCTAGAAGGAATGCCACTTCGGGAATCCCAGAATAGGAAAGCCATCATTTCGTCTTGGGTATGTAATCCTAAAAAGACATGCATGTTTAAACTTCAGTAAATCCTGGTGAGTGAAACCTTAGGTAAGGTAATCTGATCAAATCATATTTTTGAATCATAATGAGTATCCCACGACGCATCAAGCAGATGTTGACAGTCCCACCTGAAGTTCAGAAATGGCCAGGACTTTTTCTTTCCAATGATCTTAACCAAGTAATAACCTTTCTAGGACCTATCAGGGATTTTAAGGAAATAGAAACTAATAGATGTTTAGTGGAGGCTTTAATTCATTCATAGGACCTCAACTGCTCAGTTGATATGAACCAAGGAGCACCTCCACATGAAGGACTTAAATCAACAGTATGCATGGCTTGGATGAGTCAACATGGCTACTCATGTAGGGACTTTCACGACTTATGATTTTTTTACAAGCTTGAAATTCACATTGATCATGCTTGTACCTTAGGCCAAGGGATAAAGTATTGGTTGTGGATCAAGTCAATATACAAAGATGGCCCAATTGAAGATATTAAGCTGTCCAAAATAATCTTACAAGAGACTGGTTACTTGGATTTGCTTGGAAGGCCCTTGAAGTTGCTAAATAAAGACCCAATAGAACTTAGGAAGGGATGTCCAGCCCATGAACTGATTTTGGACGAATTTTTATATTTTTTTATTAGTTTCCTAAGTCTTTACAAGTTGTAACTTTTAGTTAGTTGCCCAATTGTGAAAGGTTACAACTAGTTTTAGTAGTTTACTTCATTTTAAGCTTCTAAACTTTTCTTTGTAAGCCTATAAATAGGCATGTTACTGTTCATCCGAATTAATATGATGATTATTGATAATTTTCAACACGTTGAGTGTTTTTCTGGTGATGAGATATTCTTAGTTCTTTGGTGATTAAGAACTATCCTTATTCTTAACGAAGGGATTTTGTTAAATTTAAGTTCTCGGTTAGAGTTTATTCAATCGGTTTGTTGTTAGTCTTTTAGGTTTGTCTACTTAGAAATCTACACCACAAGTTGGTTAAGGGTCTAGAGCGAATTCTAAAAGGAGAACATTCAACGAAGTTGGATAGAATCAAAGCAAACAATTCGTGATTCTTGGAGTCTTTGAACAGGGTTTCAAAGGAGTCAAGCATTCGAGTTGTTCAACTAAGAATTTTCTAAACTTTCTTGGCATTCACTACTTCCGTACATATCATCAGCATTCAGGATCAGAGTAAAGAACTGACTTTAACGATTGAAGAAGTATCCGGCCTACTCAATTTACCAGTAGAATAAACAACTGTGATATTTCCATGCATTTCTAGCAAAGCCGAATTCTGTCATATTGCTGGGTCAAAGGAGTCTACAGTGCAAGGTTCAAATCAGAATATAAGTGTAAAGTTCTTGTTTAATAGATTCACAGACAAAGATGGGTTTGACAAGTATCTAGGAGATTTCATGGTAGCATCCAAGATGGCATGGGCACAAAAGAGAATTTAGGTATACGGGTTTGTCATTGGCGGGTATTTAGTTATTTTCGAGAGAAGGCAAGAAGATCAGCTTTAAAATAACCAAACATATGTCCAATCTTTTCTATGGAATAGGGGGTCAGAGAGCTTCCACATTGACTACCGTGTTAGCAGATATATTCATTGCCTGCACTAATTTTCAAAGAGGAACGAACTTCTTTCATGCGTTTAATAGGATTCTGCATATTTGAGTAATGGAACATTTGAATAGACACCCGTCTATCCCCCACAACTTGCCACTAGTCAGATATAATTAGATAGTCACTTATCATAAAAGGATTGATAAAAATAGCCCGATGAGAACAGCATCAGAATGCTTAGACTTTTTGATGACGATACTAGACCAGAAGATTCGGTGGGTCTTGAATTGGACAGACTGTATCAAAGTAACTTTCCATACTAAGTTGGCCGATTTCATACCATTACTGGGGACTCTGGCCATTGCGGTTTACACTCCAAAAAGATTCCTTCGACAGTTAGGATGTATTCAAGGACTACCATCGACACCTGATTTATCCAACTTTCTCATTATCTTTGACAAGGGAAGCTGTCCCACCAAGATTCCTAGAAGACCAGAGCTTATGAAAGCATGAAAAAGTTAGTATACAGACCAAAATCTCCTGTTCGATACAAAAAATAAGGGTACTCCTGTAACTACTCCACAGTATGAGATGTGGCTCAAAAATCAAAACGTTTTAAAAGGACAAGTTGTCGTTGATCTTGTCAAGAAAATTGCTTGATTGAGAACCCTGTTAGATATGAAGGATCGTGAACTGATACAAGAGAAGCAAAGCTCCAAGAAGAATAAAGAGGCATATGAGTCTATCAAACAGCTTTATACAGAAGCCAAACAAGAGTTACGAGATAAGAAAAGAAAATGCTTGGAATTGCAAAATGACATCAACCACACAATGAGCCAGTACTCTTGGGAGCCAGACCATAGCAAAGCTTAGTGCTTAGGTACTGTAAATCATAACTTCTTTCCATAAAAGCCCCATTCAGACACAGTCCCATACCCGCCAATTACAAAGCCTTCTAAATATGAGTTCCGATCCGGATGCTTCAAAAAGAATGACTTAAACAATGTCAGTAGATTTCTCTACATTGGGGGCTTAGCTAAGCGAAGTGTTGGGCAAGTGTAAGGATTTGAGTGCAGAAATGGCATCACGGAGACGTGTCATTTATCAACTTGTTGCAAACAGTAGTGGTGGTGTTCCGAACAATCCAGTGCCGGTAGTTGACCATTCTCCTGAGCAAATTAACTAATTGCTTTTTATGTTTAATGTGCAAACTGTTCCCCTCCTACCTTTTGCTAATCCAATTGAAGGACCCTCTACTCACGTAAATCCTGACTTGCTGCTTGTGCATCCAAACTTTGTTCAAATGAACCTACCCAACTATCCACTTCCCCAATCTCATCCACAAATCAACCCAAATATTTCACCCAATCCGCAGGCACCTCACCATCACGTAGTAGAACCTTTTGTATGGAATGTCACCTCTTAGGGAAGGCCGGCTATGGATGAAATTGCCACGCCTACGGACAAAGACTCGCTTAAGAGGTTAGATCTGTTTGAAGAGTTCATGAAAAAAAGTTGAGGGCTGAACAAGCATGGCGGATTGAGTTATGATGATCTCTGTCTCTTTCTAGATGTTCAGTTACCATTGAGTTTCAAGGCTTCCAAATTTACTAAGTACGATGAAATTGGGAATCCCAAAACTCATCTCAAGATGTTCGTTAATAAACTTGGCAAACCAGTTGATGATAAGAACTTACCCATGCACCTATTCCCTGAGAGTCTAGAAGGCGATGCGTTAGATTGGTATTCGAATCTGAAGCCTCAAGAGATAAGGATTTGGTTAGATTTCTCAATAATTTTTGTAAAGCAATATAAGTTTAATTGTGAATTGGTGCCAACACGAACTACACTAGAGAGTACCAAGAGGAGACCTTCGGAGGATCATAAGACATATGCCAACCGGTCGAGAAAGCTGGCCACCAAAGTGGAGCCTCCTATGAATGAGGAAGAGATTGTTCATACTTTCATTAAGGCTCATGATTCGCCATATTTTGAGGAGATCTTTCGCATAATTGGAAGTTCATTTACTTTCATTATCAACAAAATTGAAGAGTACGATGAGTTTATCAAAGCAGGCCAGTTAATATAACAACATTGAAACTACAATTGGAAGCCTTGCAAAACTAAAATCACGGCAACAACGGGAAGAAACCTCAATTCAAGAAGAAGGACGGAGAAACTGCCTTTATTTGGGATCAAGGCCCATCATTTAGACCCAGAGCTTAGATTCGTACATGACCCCTTACCCATAACATTCCAATCCTCAACTCGTTTACCACACCAACACCCAATCTCATACTCAACATATGTTCCAAAATTCTCGACTAGTATCCCAAAAATAACCCTCGACCAACCATGCATATCCGTCCAAGGCCTGCTTATCCCAACAACTATACTCCACCCAATTAACTTCAAAATGCTGCCGGTCCAACAAACCTGCCACAAAAATTGCCTAGGACTTTCATTCCCCTCGGTCGTCCCCTAAATCAGATATATGAACAGTTGAGAGTAGCAGGTAAAATTGGCACGATTCCTCAAAAAATTTTTCTCAACGGGTTATCTTATGACTATGATCATCAGGCCATCTGTGCCTATCATTTGGGGAGTTGATGGCACCCTACAGCTAACTATTAGGCTTTAAAGCATAAAATTCAAGACATGATTGACGATGGGAAGATTGTGTTGAGGAGAGGAAGGGAACAAGCTCCAAATGTTGACAATAATCCTTTGTCATAGCACGAGCTAACTATCGGAATGATAACTTTGGATGAAGAATACACTGATCCTACGGAGTTGATAGTCTCGATTGAAAAGATGGTGGGAGTTATTGCAGCTGATTCTATGCAAGCTAGAATGGTATTGACTGGTAAAGATTTCATGAACCAGCATATGGAAGATATTTTTGCAGGGAATGTAGAATCACCGATAATCCAATCAAATGGGCCAGTTGTTTTGGACAAAGTGCTGTCAACCCCCAGTTCTTCGAATCAACCATTTGTGTTGGATGTTCAACCATTCGAATTGAAAATTTCAGGACCAAAAATCTTCAATCTTCTGGAATAATTGCCAAACTAGATGTTCAGCCGTTCGAATTGAATTTAATGATGATATTTCTATAGTAATGAGATCTGGAAGAATGATTGCTAAACCCCTCTTATTTTATGATAATCCAAGCAACAGCTCCACGAGTCTGCTCGGAACTACTCATTCTATTTTTATATGAGAGCACCTAAATCTTGTCTTCTCCCAGGAAAAAAAGAAGAATGGCGCATGGCGGTCTTGTCACCGAAAAGGAAGCAGCCCAGCCTCTTCACAAAAGATAGGAAGTTGGCATTTGAGATCAGATTACGGCAAAGAAGTGAACGAAGAGAAAGAATTGGGAGTTGGTGCCTACATAACTGGTTGCTTCACCTAACACAGAACCAATGGAAATTGTTGTCTCAGCTAAAGAAAAGGAGAGCACATTGCCCCAAAAATTGCTAGTTAGCGAAAGAGAAATCGAAGATTTTTTGAGAGTCTTGAAAAGAAGTGAGTATAAGGTGGTAGAATAGTTAGGCCATACGCTGGTGCAAATTTTAATTCTGAACCTTTTATTGACATCTGAAATGCACCGGAATGCTCTTTTAAAAGTTTTTAACAAATCTCATATTTCCAAGGGCATTCTTATTGAAAAGTTAGCCGAAATAATAGGAAATGCTTTGGCATCCAATCAAATTACTTTTTCTGCAGATGAGTTGACTCTTGAAGGAAAGGGACATAACAAGGCTTTGTATATATCAATGAGTTGTAATGGGAAACACTTACCCAGGGTTCTAATCAACAACAGGTTTGCTTTGAACATCTGCTCGAGGGGTACGTTACAAGTGTTAGGATATCCACTATCACATGTTCGCCAATCTTTGACTGTTGTCAAAGGGTTTAATGGCTCAAAGAAGGAGATTATGGGCGAGATTGATCTAATGTTAAAATAAGTCTCGCCTAGTACCAAGTTACTTGCCAAGTCATGAATTTTTCGAGAATTTATAATATGCTGTTGGGGTGGCCATGAATTCATTCTTTTGGGTCAATACCATCATCCCTATATCAGATGATGAAATTCATCATGGACGACAAACAAATAAACGTGTTCACTGAAGATGATTGCATTATGATGATAAATCACGAATCTTCTAAAAAAATAAAAGATAAGTCACCACTTGATCAAGGATTTTGCACTTCTGATCTTGTGTCTATCAATTGGACTCCTGAAGGAAAGTCACCTATTAAGCCATTGCTGCTGAACATTGGTATTATGATTGCTAAAGAATTGATCAGGGCAGATTATCAGTTTGGAAGGGGCATTGAAAAATTGCTACAAGGAGTCGTGGAACTTATTTAGTTGATTAAGCAGAGAGATATTTTTGGGTTTGGTTTTCACCAAACAGGTAAAGATGTAAAGGAGATGAAAGAGAAGAAGGCTAAAAAGGAAGGAAAATAGGTTCCGCTTTATATTCCTTCACTGTATCACAGTTTCTCGAAATCATTTGGTGTTGTCATTTTCAAAAATTGCTATGAGGAAGACGATATTGGGGAAGGGATGAGTCGTCTTTTTATTGGAATGACTGGTGTAGAGGAAGCATCTGATATTGATGGTTTTGAGAAAATTGAGGAAGGGAGCAACTGGACTGCTGATTACCTTCCTGTGCGAAGGGAGTTTCGGTAAATATAAGATTTTTTTGCTTAGTGTTCATTTTTAGACAAGGCTCTAGAATAAACCTTTCTTTATATATTATGTTGTTAGACTCAGGCTTATATCATGTCTTGCATCTACTTTTCAATGAAAATGGTTTTGAACATTTTCTATTTTTAGGTTTGAACTGCATCTTTACGTTTTCCCAGAAGGATAGTACTACACTCGTGTGGTTGTATATATTCCACTTTTCAAAAAAATACATTCTGAGTTTAGTGAAATGAATATTGTGCCTTTTTGTCTATCTATTTATGTTTTCTTTACTTTCATTTTTAGATGACCGAAAATAACTGCTTATGATCCTTTGGATGTCACTTTACTTGAAACTGATGAATGCAATTTCGATATCTCTCTGAATTTTGAAATAATACAAACCACTAATGAGAGTAGAGTGATATCAACAAAGATTATGATTTCATACTTAAGAATCTTGAACAATACGAAGAAAAACCCAAGTCAAACTTAGAAGAAACATAAACTATCAATATTGACACTAAGACAGAAGTTAAAGAAGTTAAAATCAGTGTGCATTTAAACAAGAAGCAAAGAAAAGAAATAATTGAATTCCTCACTCAGTTCTAAGACGTGTTCACATGGTCTTACGATAATATGCCTAGAGTTTCCACAAACATAATAGTGCACAGATTGTTCACTGATCCAAATTTTCCTCCAGTGAAAAAAAAATCTCGTAAATCTAAACCCAAAATGAGCCTTAAGATTAAAGAACAAATAGTCAAGTAGTTCAAAGTCAAAATTATTATTGTGTCCCACTACCTCATTTGGCTATCGAACATGGTTTCAGTTTCCAAAAAGTTAGGAGAAGTGCGAGTTTGCTTGGATTATCGGGATTTAAACAAAGTCAGTCCAAAAGATAATTTTTCTTTACCCAGTATCCACATTCTGTTGGACAACACAGCAGAACATGAAATGGACTAGTTCATTGATTCTTGGTAGCAAAAGAAGATAGAGAGAAGACGGCATTCATCACTCTATGGGGTACATTCTGTTACAGAATCATGCCTTTCGGACTGAAAAATACTGGAGCTACTGATATCCGTTTCGCTATACTATGGATACTTTAGGCAAGTGCACCTATCGTTCCTAGTAGTATAGTGTACAGGAGTACCGAGTGTCGATCCCTCAGGGACTATGTGAGTACTAGTACTAACTTTTTTCTATTATCTAACCTCACAAAGTGAATGACGAATTAAATGAAAATACAAATTAGCTAAAACTAATTATCTAACTAAATGACAATATAGAATTTAGTAGAGAGAATGGACAAAAGTAGAGGTGAATTTAGATGAAGAGTTCCCCTAAACCAACATGCCAAGACTCTAACTTGATTAATGATTAACCCAATTGCTTAGACCCTAGAATCCCTAATGTGAATTATATCCTTTCTCAAGTGAAACAATTCCTACCTTCTCGGTTGATTAATTGGAATCTCTTCTCAATTAAAACCCCTAAAAGACGCAATTTCTAATCAATGGACTCTATTTGTGGTTGAGCTTTAATCCTAAAACTCAACTTAGGAAGAACTCATGTAATCCTATCTCTAGCAATTCATTCAAGTTCTCTCTATTCATAAAGTGATCTAATCATATGTGCAATCTCTCGATATACCCATACAAAATCAATACTTGAATTGAAGGATGCATGCAAATCCCAATCCAAAACACAAATAAACTCATGAATAAATCTAAGAACAAAGTGGGTCTTTCATTAAATCAAGAATAAAATCATAGACATAAGAATCTAGGGTTCATCCCATCTAAATCATAAACAACTCAATTCATAATTACAAGAATAAAATTAACAAAAGACAAGAAAGAAAGAGAAAGCTCATTCTCATGCAGCCCTCTTGAATCCTCCCTTGCATCTTGATAAAATCTTCTTGCTTTCACCATTGAAGCCCTTGAGTTGTCCCTCTACTCTTGCTTTCTCCTCCCTACATCACTCTAGATGTGCAAAATATGTGTTTTTGAGGTGTGTGCGGCGTGTGTGTGTTTTCTCTCGAGTTAGGGTTCTTTTTCGGTCAAAATGGCCAGTTTAGCTGCTACATATGCTGCAGATTCTGTGAAGAAACCGCGGCATAAACCGCGCGCGGGTTGTCGCGCGGGTTGTTCACTTAACTTCTGAATGGAAACCGCAGTACAAATCGCGCGCGGGTTGTCACGCGGTTTGTCTACGTCAGATTTGGCCTCAAAGGCAGCCGAATTAGCTTTTCCTTAAAACACAAAAGTTGTATCCCCGTGAGATATCTTCCCAAAACATCAAAAATCACGTCATTTAGAGCTCTGTAGCCAGAGATATACTCAAAATACTAAGAACTGGTCGGAACAGCCTCGCAGTGCAAATGTGCTTCAGTAACTTGGGATTTTGACCATTGAAACGTGAGAACTAGACTTTGATGTCTTCGTATGAATTGTAAAAAATTGTCTTAGCTTCAAAATACCTCAAGAGTCATCCCAATCCAATGTCTGTAGCTCTAGATATGACCAAAACACTGAAATATGTCCAAGCTGCCAAACTGTTTCCATTCCAATTCTTCTTCGCCTATTTCTTCATTGCACTCCAATCAATTGAAATCGAGTTGAAGCTATCAAAACCCTACAAAATGGTGTAAAAACACTTTTAAATCATACATTTACACAATTTGGCATTAAAATCATAAAAGAGAAGAAATAGCTAAGAAATAGAGAAAAACTCATGGAAAACCCTAAAAACCTAACCTAAAAAACTAGTTCACTTTAGCACTTATCAGCTACTCATAAAAGGACTATGGTTATATTATTCCACGATATGATTCACAAGGAGATAGAAATTTGTGTGAATCTTGCAAAATGTGCTTTTGGATCTCCTGCTGGCAAATTATTGGGTTTTATTGTTAGCAAGAAAGGAATTGAGATAGATCCTGCAAAAATAAAAGCTATACGAGAAATGCCTATTCCAAAGACACAGAAGGACGTGGAAAGTTTTCTAGAAAAAATAAATTTCATCTGCAGATTCATTGCTCAGTTAACCCTCACTTGTGAGCCACAATTTAAGTTATTAAGAAAGAATGCCCCAATGGATTGGAATGTGGATTGTCAATGAGCTTTTAATAAGATCAAAGATTATTTGTTGAACTCTCCTGTCTTAGTGACACCAAAGCCAAGTCAACCACTTATCATGTATCTCTCAGTTCTAGATTGAGTAATGAGCTGTGTTTTGGGTCAGCATGATAATACAAAAAAAAAATGAGCAGACAATCTATTATTTGAGTAAGAAATTCATGACTTATGTGACGAATTATTCATTCTTAAAAAGGTTGTGTTGTTCACTAGTTCGGGTCACTCAAAAGCTCAGGCACTATCTCTTGGATCACACCACTTACCTCATTTCCCGTTCTAATCCTTTAAGACATTTGTTGAAAAAATCGATGTCTATCGGACGCATGGCCAAATGGCAAATGATCCTTTCAGAGTTCAACATTGTCTTCACTACATAAAAGGCAGTAAAAGGACAAACCATAGCAGATCACTTGGCAAAAAATTTAATAGATAATGATTATCAGCCACTCAACACTTGCTTTTCAAATGAAGAGATTTGGTTTATTAGGGCAATTGAAGACATGAGTGAGCAGTACACAGAATAGAGATTATTTTTTTATGGTGCTTCAAATTCTTTCGGGGCCAATATTGAGGCCGTTTTAGTATCATCGGAAGGGAAGCATTATCATGCAACTGTCAAGTTATGTTTTCCTTGTACTAATAACATGGCCGAATATGAAACTTGTATCTTAGGGTTGAAGATGGCTTTGGAGATGGAGATTAATGATTTGATAGTGTTCAGTGATTCCGATTTGTTGGTGCACCAGACGCTTAAACATTGGGTGACACAGAATTCCAAAATCATTTTGTATTATTGCCGTCTATTCAATTTAGCTTCTAAATTCAAGAGTCTAGAATTTCGATATATACCGCAAACTGGTAATGTCTTTGCAGACGCTCTCGCCACGGTATCTTCTATGATTAAACACCTCAATGAATTGATGATTGAGCATATTCAAATTTGTCCTCAAGAGGAACCAACCCACTGTTTGTGCATCGAATCGGAACTTGACAATCTTCCCTGGTTTCATGATTTGAAAGAATATCTAAGGAATGGATTTTATCTTCAGGTGCCAGTACAGTGTTTGAGAATTTTCTTCAAAAAATGTCTACAAGGTTTTTCTAAATAGAGAAGTTTTATACAAGACGTCAAGTGATTTGGGCCTCTTGAGATATGTCAACAAGAAAGAAGCTAAGTATTTGATAAAGAAAGTACATAGTGGTGTGTGTAGACCGCATATGAATGGACACTTGTTGGCCAAGAAGATTATGAGACCAGGATATTTTTGGCCGACCATGGAGCATGATTGTGTTGTGTTTGTTAGAAAGTGCGTTAAATGTCAAATGCATGGTGATGTAATACATGCCCCTCATTCAGAATTCAACAGTATGACTGCTCCTTAGTCGTACTCAATGTGAAAAATAGATGTGATTGGAGCCATCAATCCTCCAACTTCGAACGGGCACTAATTTGCCTTGGTAGTAATAAAGTACTTCACTAAATGGATTGAGATTGAATCTTATAAACATGTAACTAAGAAAGTTGTGACTGATTTTCTGAAGAATCACATTATCTGTCATTTCGGGGTACTGGAGACGTTGATTACGAACAATGCAAAGAATCTCAATAATGACATGATTGATAGACATGATTGATAGATTATGTGAGCAGTTTAAAATCAAACATCAAAATGCAGCCATATACAGATCTCAGATGAATGGAGCTGTAGAAACCGCTAATAAGAATTTGAAGAAAATTATTCGCAAGATGACTGAAACACATCGGGATTAGCATGAAAAATTACTTTATGCACTCTTGGCATATAGGACTGCTATTAGGACTTCTACTGGGATAATTCCTTATGCTCTTATGTATGAGATGAAAGTAATTTTACTAGCGAAAATAGAGATTCCTTCCCTGTGTATATTGATGGAGGCCCAGTTGGATGAAGATGAATGGGTTAGGGAGTGCCATGAGCAGTTATCGTTGATTGATGAAAAGTGTTTGAATGCTGTTTGCCATGGGCAGTACTACTAGAAACGAATGGCCCATGCTTATCAAAAGAAGGTCAAACCTCGTGAATTCAAAGTAAGAGACAAAGTTTTAAAGTGAATTCTTCCAATTCAGGAGGAGACAAAAGAGAAATTCGCTTCTAATTTGTAGGGTCCATTCATTGTCAAGAAGGTATTTTCAAGTAGAGGTCTTGTTCTGGTAGAAATGGATGATCGAGACTTTCCCTAAATCATCAATTCAGTCAGACGTGGTGAAAAAGTTTTATATTTGATTAGTAAGTTTTTTTTCAAAAATTATTGCAAAAGAGGACGAGTCAAAGGCGGGGTCTTCTTTCTTTTTCCTTAAATATCTTCTTTCTCTAGTTTTCCCATTTTGAGCATTCAGAATCTATATGTTTCGTTTCATAACTCACTTGATGGTCACAGCCCACACTAAGGCAAATTTTATTTTTGTTTGCTATTGGTTTAAAAAAGAAAAAAAAATTCCCAATGAGAAAGTGATTAAACTTGGGGCAAATTTAAAAATTAAAAAATAATAATAAAAAAAGAAGAAAGAGAGAAGAGAATCCCAAAATAATAATCAAGGATGGAAACTGGGATAATTTTTTTAAGTTATTGATAGTTTGGTTAATGGCACAATTCAATTTAAAGATGGTATTCAAATTGACATTGGGGCAAATTTTTTTCAGGAAAAGTTTGATTCTTTTGATATTAATTTTATGCTTTATGCCTTAGGTTGAATTTTGAAACACTGATTTACACTAGGGCAAAATTTTTGAGAAAAAATTTGATTCTTTTGAGATTAATTTTATGCTTTGGGCTGAGAGCAAAATATTAAGAAAGACTGATTTATATTGGGACAAATTTAAAAAGTGAATTTCAAAATGATTTTTTTAAATTTATACAAAGGCAAAGCTTTTTCTTTAGAAAGATTGATTTTAAATAGATTTTGATGTTTTCACACAAAGCCAAATTTTTTAAATGGGCGATTTTCAAATTAGTGGGAAACTGATACTGGAGCAAATTTTTTTATTTATTCTTTAAAAAAAATAAAAAGAAGAAAAAAAAATAAAAAAAGAAAAGAGAAAAATCGGTTTTGAATGCATTTGTTTGAGTTTCTTTGTGTCTTAAATTTTCATATGTATTTATATTGTCTAACAGTTTCGGCATCGCTTTCTGTATTTACTTTATGAATTTATTTTATCCAACAGCCTGTGCACCACTTTTTGCATTTAGTTTATAAATTTATTTTGTCCAACGGCTTGGACTTGCTTTCTGTTGATTTTAGTCTGGGAGCCTAGACTCTGCATCTTATTTTATCCTGACAGCCCAGGATCGTTACATTTATTTTGTCCAGAAGCCTAGATACACTTTCTATTTATTTTAGTCAGACAACCCAAACTTTGCATTTTATTTTATCCTGGCAGCCCAAGATCGTTGCATTTATTTTGTCCAGCAACTTGGACTCGCTTTCTGTTCATTTTAGTCTGGTAACCCGAACTCTACATTTAGTTTATGAATTTATTTTGTCCAATAGCCTGGACTCGCTTTTTGTTCGTTTTAGCTTGACAGCCCAGACTTTGTATTTTAGTTTATGAATTTATTTTGTCCAGTAGTCTGGGCTTGCTTTCTGTTTATTTTAATCTGGCAACCCAGACTCTGTATTTTATTTTATCCTAGCAGCCCAAGATCGTTACATTTATTTTGTCCAATAACCTAGACTAGCTTTCTATTCATTTTAGTTTGGTAGCCCAGATTCTGCATTTTATTTTATCCTGGCAATCTAGGATCGTTGCATTTATTTTGTCCAGCAGCTTGGACTCACTTTCTATTCATTTTAGTTTGACAGTCCAGATTCTGCATTTTATTTTATCTTAATAATCCAGGATCGTTGCATTTATTTTTTCTCACTTTCTGTAAATTTTAGTTTGGCAGCCCAGACTCTGCATTTTATTTTATCCTGGTAGCTCAGGATCATTATATTTATTTTGTCCAACAGTTAGGATTCGCTTTCTGTTCATTTTAGTCTGGTAGCCCAGATTCTGCATTTTATTTTATCCTAACAATCTAAGATCGTTGCATTTATTTTGTCCAGTAGTTTGGACTCACTTTTTGTTCATTTTAGTCTGGCAGCCCAAACTCTACATTTATTTTATGAATTTATTTTGTCCAACAGCCTATACCAACTTTCTATCCATTTTAGTCTGGCAGCCCAGACTCTACATTTTATTTTATCTTGGTAGCCCAAGATCGTTGTATTTATTTTGTTTAGCAACTTAGACTCGCTTTCTATTCATTTTAGTCTGGCAGCTCAAACTCTACATTTAATTTATGAATTTATTTTGTCCAGCAACCTATACTCGCTTTCTATCCATTTTAGTCTGACAGTCTAGATTCTGCATTTTATTTTATCGTAGCACCCTAAGATCGTTGCAATTATTTTGTCTCAATTTTTGTTCATTTTAGTCTGGCAGCTCAGACTCTGCATTTATTTTATGAATTTATTTTGTCCAAGAGCCTGAACCCGCTTTCTGTTCATTTTAGTCTGGCATCCCATACTCTGCATTTATTTTATAAATTTATTTTGTCCAACAGTTTGGACTCGCTTTCTGTATTTGCTTTATGAATTTATTTTGTCCAGCAGCCTAGACACGCTGTCTGTATTTGATTTATGAGTTTATTGTCCAATAGCTTGGATCACTTTAGATTATTTTAGTTTAACAATTCAAAAGTTGCATTTCTTTCTTTATTTTGATCACAGGTTTGAAAAATTGGAATTCTTGTGGTATTATTTACAGTTATGTTTTGAATTTACAGTTCACTTGTATCTGAACTACGTTTGACCCGAATCTACAACTCCTAGAGAGCTCGGTTGCATGTTTTTCGTATATGCATTTGTTGATTGGTTTACATCTCACCACATTCTCATACCATGTATGTTTAGATGTTTTAATTCACAATAGTGTATGTTTTCACATTTGGGTGAGTCAAAATTTGTTGCTGTCTACATTTTTCTCTAAAATCTCTAAGAGCTTCTCGACAAAGAGGGGCAAACTATAGATACCAAATTTTAACACACTATTTATCTTTTCCAACATTTGGGACATTTTTATATTTTTGGGATCAAATTCTAATTTTTAATAAAAGGGGAGCAAAATTGACAATCTTGGGAGCGGGCCAAAGTATAATTTTTAGCTGTAAATATTTTTTTATTAGTTTTGAGGTTTTAAATTCATATTTTGTACTTTCATACATATTTTTAAATTTTTGTGTTTTTTCGAGTTTAACTGGTATTTTTCTGTATTTTGCCAACATAGGAATAAAATGGTAATTTCACAGCATGAACACTATTTTCACTCATTTCAAGTCAAAAATTTATTTTTTTTTATAGTTTTAAGCATGTTTCTAAATTTTTTTTAATTTTTTCGAGGACAATTAGTATTTTTCTGTAAATACCACATTTAGGGGCAAAATTGTCATTTCATATTTCAAACGCATTTTTCACCAATTTTTGAGTCATAAATGCATTTTCTAAGGTTTTAACCTTATTTTTAATTTTTGACAATTTTTTGTAACCAATAGCCATCTTTCTGTACATTTTGTCATTATAGAGCCAAAATCATCTTTTCATACTCCGAACGCATTTTTGGACAATTTTAAGCTCTAATTTTGTTTTTTAAATCTTGAAATCTACTTTGAATTTTTTTTGGCAAATTTTGGAGTTCATTGTCATTTTTTGTATTAATTTTTTGTGTCAAAAATAATTTTTTTAGAATAAAATTACGATTTTGATTACCAATAATATTTTTGTTATTTTGTAGTATTCTTGGAAGCTGAGACTGCTGGCTTTATAAATATCCCCATTAAAATCAGGAAAAAAAGAAGAAAAAAAGTCAAAAACTCTAAACACATCTTTTATCGAAAGAAAAGATTAACACACACACTAAAACACCATAAACACACATATATAGTCGTCTCCTTCCAAAAACGCGGTATTGTTCATCCTCCACTATTCATCTGGCTTTCCAGCCCCAAAGGTAACATCCTACTTTTTGTTTGTTTTGTTTTTGATTCACTTTTTTCAACCATTTACTATAAAAATCTAATTTAGATTGTTTGATAATTTTGGTTGAATTTGCGGTTTTTTGTTGGGATTTCTTGCTCTTTTTTTTTTGGGTTTTATTTTTGAATTTGGGTTTTCTTCTTTTCCACCATTCAATCCCACCTCCATTCCCAGCAACCATCTTCTTCCTCCCTCCAACCACAGCCCCTCAACTCAATCGAAATCAAACCAGAACCTTCCACCATAGCCCCTCAATTAGCCCAAAAAACACCACATCACCATCGGCTAGACACTACAGCCCCAAAACCAAACACAGGGCAGGCCTCACAACACCGTTCAACTACCAGAAAAATCATTTTAACATCATTATTCTAATCCCCACCCAAAGTTACAAAGCAAAGCAAACCTACAGCCACCAGTTTCTCAGCCAAATACCCAAAATCACACAAGAACTACCACCTGTCCCCTGTCATCACCTAATCAGTCAGCAATAAACATCACGAAGCCCCTATCAGCCACCGCAATTTCCCTTTGCCGTTTCAAGTATCACCTGCAAGTAAGGAAAACACAATCAAAGCCATCATTATCAACATCCATCGCTATTTCTCATGATTTCATCCCAAAACTCCAACAAAATTCCCCCAATTTACCTTCCTCCATCACCAATTCACCCCCCAAATCACCAATTAGCACAACCTCGCCACCATCAAATCGTCAATAATGTCCGTGCCTCCCTCACCTTCTTCCCTGATACCTCCATCAGGCCATTAATTCCACCACCCAAGCAACCTATCGCTACCCACAATTCAACACAAATAACCATAGGCACCAGTTATCATATCCCGAAACAGCACCATTCACCATCACTCCATCAACCCCAATTCAACAGCCATCTCTACATTATAACCACATACAGAAATCACAAAGCTCAAAATCAGTACCCCTAACTCAACTATCAGAATTCGCTTACAGCAACATTACCATTCCACCACAAACACAGCCACAAAGCCCAAAATCATCACTTTTGAGGCCACAGGACCACTCAAATCCCCACAATCAACCATCGCCCACTCTCATTAGCTCAAATCACCTCCACCAATGCCATTAATCACCTACACAAAAAAAAAAAAAACAATTCAGTCCAAATAGCCTATGAACCACCAAAACCAAACACACCACCGTGAGAATAGCGACCAACAGTGGAGCTACGGTCACACAGCCTCACATCACTGCTACCTCTCTCCCTTCGTCTAATTCAAGCCCATCACATGCTCCACAATTTTTTCCCAAATCTAGAAGCATTTGGTTGGAGACAGAGGAGAGAACGAGAGGGAGATTAGAGAGAGTGAGGGCTGATAAGAGAGATTAGAGGAGTAGGAGAATCTAGAGGTGAGGGAGAGAAAAGATAGAAAAAAGAGAAGGGCATGGGGATGAATAAATTGGAGAAGAGAAAGAAAATAGTAAGAGAAAGATTTTTTTTTTTTTTTTGAAAAGAGGAAGATAACAATTTGGGGGATTGGAGATTCTGTTGGTGTTTTGTTTTGTTTTTTTTATGTTAGTTTAGTTTAATTGACATTTAATGGATTTCTAATCTTAGTTTAATTCAATTTTTAAGTGAGAACTTAATTTGGCTAATTAAGCTACTTTAATTTATTTTGGCTTATTTATTTATTTATCTATTGGTCATAAGGTAATACATTTGCGTTTAAGTCCTTGTTCTTTCCTAATGTTGTTAATTAACCCCAAAACTGTTTCATGACATGCAATTAAGTCCCTCTCTTTTATAAATTGACCCCTGGATTTTATATTCTTTCAATTAGGTCTCATAATTTACAAATTTGGCCCACCACGCTTGATGGAATTATCGTTTTGCCCCTCCAATTAGTTTTAATTCGTATCTTTGCCCCTTGATTTGCTAGAATTTGCATTTTACTGATTTATTTGTTGATACTTACCTTTTTGATGCTTTATTTATTAAAATTATTGTACCTTGACATGTTTATTTTGTATTGTTAGTATTTAATACCGGGTCTTCAAGAAAGGTATTTCCATTACCTCTTTATAAGCGCCAATGTGCCCCTATGTGATTTTTTGTGCATTTTCTTCATGCGTTTCTCATTTTTATACCTTTTTTTTAGCATTTATTTACTTTATACTATTTAATTTTGAATTTTATTTTTGGCAAAAATGTAATATTTTTGTATTTAGCTAGTCAATGTAATAGTTAAATTACATTTCTTATATTTTTAGCCAATTTTTATAGTTAGATAGCAAGTGTAATAGATAGGTTGTTTTTACTTTTTCCCCCTTAAAATTGTAATTAATTCCCCATATGTAATAGTTAAGGCTTATGTGCTCTTGTGTGCTTATATGTTTTACCGCTTTCCTTAGGATTTGGCATCTAGATTGACAATTGTTAAATTTAATTATGTTATAATACCTTTATTATATATTTTTAGTGTGTTTTAATGTATTTGAGTGAATTTGGCTCCAAAAATACCATTTTCTTCGAATTAGGTTTAATTTACCTAAAATTTAGGGTTTGGCAAATAACGACAGATTATTTAGGGTTTGGCAAATAACGACAGATTTTGGTATTTTATCAATAACTTGAGCTACATATATTTGATTGAGATGTTTATTATGGAATTTTGAAGCTAAGAGGATGCTCTACAATTCTTATGAAGACATCAAAATCCAGTTGTCAAGTTTTCATTGCCAAAAATCCTAATTACTGAAGTACATTTGTGCTAGTGAAGCTCTTCTGACCATGTCTCGGTATTCTAGTACATATCTCCATGCTCCGACCTTGAAATAATCTGATCTTTGTGGTGATGGAAAGCCAACTCAAAGGGCTACAACTTTCATGTTTTGCAAAAGAGCTGATTCGTCCATCTTCAAGGTGAAATTCAGTGGACCAATGTTACACAGACACCTGGACAGGCTGACCAGTCAACATGTGTTGGTCAAAGAAAGAGTCAATGGCGGTTTTTGCAACTTGGAGTCATTTTAAAATTGATTTCTTGAGTTTTCCAGAGAATTTTGGGCTGGAATTTTGAAGAAAATTCTACACAAATGTTTTTGACCATTCTAGCCCTAAATATTACACCATTAGGCCAAATTTTGTAAGAAATTGTTAACAAGGACTTGAGCTCAATTCATCTATAAATAGGGGTCCTTGGTTAACATATTGGTAGATGTTAGGGAGTGTAAGATCAAGAAAGGGTGTGAGTAGTAGTAGAATTCTCTAAAAATTCTCAAGAGAGATTTAGTGCAATTGTGAGGAAATTCTTGTATTTGTGAGGAAACTCTTGCACTTTCATATTGTAGCAACACTTTGGAGGAAGAAAGTGAGGTTCTTGAGCCTTATTCAATCTTTTCACTTCATATTTCTTCATTTCTTTGTGTTAGCTATGCATTTCTATTTCCTAGTTAAGAGTTTTGGTGTTATCTTGACCATGTTTCACTAAACTCTTAACCTAGGAATAGATGATACTAATGAATCCTTTTACATAACTTGAATTTTATATTTAGTTGCTAATCTTGCCCTTGTTTGTTCATTTATTCATGGTTTAGTCTTGGATTTGTTGGCTAACAACTAATGTTTTTGTTTGGCCTTCAAATACCAAGAAAAGTTGTTGTATTGTTTGGCCTACACTTATTATTTTTGCAAAGGCCTACAATTCCAAATAAAATTGTAGTCTTGTTTGCTTGCACCTATTGTTTGTGTTGGGCAAACAACTACAAGAAAAACAAGTTGTAGTAGTGTTTTGCCTACACCTATTGTTTGTGTTAGGCAAATAACTACTAAACTAACAAATGGTTATATGACTTGGCCGACAACTATAGTTTTTGCTTGGCCAACTCTACAACATAATCAAGTTGTTAAGTGATAATTGAAATATTACACTCAACAACGGAAAAATGAATGAATGAAGCTTAAGTGGTGCACACAAGTGTAGTGTTACCCTTAAGTGGTTCATATACAATTCAAGCAATTCACAAACTTCATCATGAAAATAGTTGAAGTTTAAATTATATCTTTGTGAGAACAAGTTATAATTACATATGGAATTGGAACCTAAACATGGCAAGATAACATTAGCAAGTCATTAAATCAACATCAAAACAAAGGATTCATTGGTTGATTCTATTCCTAGAACCTTACATACAAGTACTACTACATAAGTTGTTTTAATTTCCAATCGACTACTCTTCTACTATTCTCTTGTTATTTTACTAACCAATCATTCACATAATTCAATTGAGTGAAACTTAGATAATAAAGTAAGTGATAAAGTTCCAGTAATTGCATATAATTGATTCTCTGTGGGTTCGACACCTAATTTCCTATACTACAACACCTGTATACTTGCAGATAAACGGGAGATTAGGGTTTTTATTACTTGTTGAGTGTTAATACTTTTATTGAAATTTTACCTAACCTAATCTACACTCGTCAAGTTTTTGGCGCCGTTGCCGGGGAATCAAGGCAATATTGGAGCTAAAACAAGCTTTATTAGTCTAAACTTTATTTTGTTCTTTGCAAGTTTTTGTTTTTATTTACTTGTTTACTTTGTGTATTTTACTTTTAGTTTGTTTCTATTAAAGGTGTATGCATAGAAGCCTATGTCTTTTAGTTCCTTTTGATCCAGAAATAGAAAGAACAGCAAGGAAGGCTAGGAGAAGGCAACTACAGCAAACACAACTGGAGGAAAGTGTAGGAGAAGCTTCAGAGGTGCAACCTCCAATTGAAACCATGGCAGAACAACAACCACGTGCTTTACGTGATTTTGCACTACGGATGCCACAGGTTCACAAACCAGCATAACAAGGCCACCGATAAATGCTAACAATTTTGAAATTAAGCCATCCCTTATCCAAATGGTCCAACAAGACCAATTTGGGGGCAATTCAATTGAAGATCCTAATGCACATTTGGCTAATTTCATGGAAATATGTGATACGATTAAGTTAAATGGGGTAACAGATGATGCTATAAAATTGAGATTATTTCCATTTTCTTTACGAGATAAAGCAAAGCAATGGCTCCATTCCATGCACCAAATACATTCACTAATTGGACTGATTTATCTCGTGCATTTCTTAACAAGTATTTTCCACCTACAAAAACTCCAAAATTAAGAATGGACATAACCAATTTTAGTCAATATGATGGAGAATCATTATACGAGGCTTGGGAAAGATTCAAAGAATTATTAAGAAGATGTCCTCACCATGGCCTTCCAGAGTGGTTAATCATTCAAACGTTCTATAATGGACTTAACTATCAAACAAAAATAAATATTGATGGAGCTGCAGGAGAAGCTTTAATGAGAAAATCAGCAGAAGAAGCCCAGGAGTTGATTGAAGAAATGGCAGCAAATCATTATCCAATGGGCAAACTGAAAGAGATAATTCAAGAAGACAAGCAGGTATGTTAGAACTTGATACTCTAAATATGTTAAGTGCTCAAATGCATAACATGATGAACATGTTGAGTAAGCAAGTTAATAACTCTAGTTCTTCTTTATCTCAATCTTCTTCTCATGTTGCATTTTGTAATGAGTGTGGGGGAAATCATGATTCAAGTAGTTGTGTAGAAGTGCAATATGTCAATAATTACCTGGCCACCTCAAAATAATGTTTTCTCTAGCACATATAATCAAGGTTGGAAAAACCATCCAAACCTTGGATGGAAGGACCAACAAAGATCTAATATTCCACCTAGTTTTTCGCAAAAAGAAATTAAACCTGCTTGGGAATTAGCCGATGAAAAGATGTCAAAAAAGCTTGACCAAATGGAGGGTAGGATGAACACCATGTTTAGAAATTTGGAAACTCAAATTTGCCAATTAGCTAGTCAAATTAACTCTAGGAATCAAGGGGAGCTACCAAGTAAAACTAAAATAAATCCTAGAGAACATATCCAGGCTATTACCCTTAGAAGTGGCAAAGAATTGAGCGAACCGGTGATTGAAAAAGAAAAAGGAAAAGGAAGTGATGAAAATGAAAAAGGAGGAAAAAGGGATAGAAAGTGAGGAAGCAAATCAACATGAACAATTCAATAAATCTTCACAAACAATCCCTATTCCGCCACCAATACCTTTTCCACAAAGGTTAAAAAACACAAGGCTTGATAAGGAATTTGATAAATTTGTTAAAGTTTTGAAGCAATTGCACATAAATATTCCTTTTGTAGATGCCATTTTGCAGATTCCATCTTATGCAAAATTTCTTAAAGAAATCATGACTCGCAAAAGAAAATTGGAAGATTGTGAAACAATTGCTTTAACTGAGGAATGCAGTGCTATCATTCAAAATAAATTGCCCCCTAAATTAAAGGATCTTGGCAGCTTTTCAATTCCTTGCACAATTGGAAATGTTGATCTTTCAAAAGCTTTGTGCGATTTAGGGGCCAGTGTTTCATTAATTCCATTAACTGTAGCAAGACAATTGGGCTTAAGTGAATTAAAAGCACTAATATTACCTTGCAATTGGCAAATAGGTCTATAAGACATCCACTTGGAATTTTGGAAAATGTTTTGATTAAAGTTCAAAAGTTTATCATTCCTGTGGATTTTGTTGTTTTGGATATGGAAGAAGATATTTCTGTGCCTATTATTCTTTGAAGACCATTTTTAGCCACTGCAGGCACTATTATTGATGTCAAAAATGGCAAGCTCAAGTTTCAAGTTGGAGATGAAGAAATTGAATTCAACCTAAATGAAATGTAGAAATTGCCTTCTCTTACTAATCAAGTTTACTCTATTATTACTGCTAAAGAACTAATTCAAGAGCCATATCAAGTCAATCCTGACTATGACCCTCTTGAAGAATGCTTATTAAATGCAAGATTGGAAAACAAAGAAAATGAAGAAATGGATGCAATCACTCAATATCTAAATGCACAGGTTCCCTACAAAAGAAATGAGATTTTTGAGGATCTTGGATCCAGAAGTGGACTTCCTCTTCCATCAAATGTTCAAGCACCAAAGGTTGAACTTAAACCATTGCCTAGTCATCTCAGGTATGAATTCCTTGGTGATAATGAAACATTACCTGTGACTGTTTAGTGCTAACCTTGACAATGAGTAGTTAGACAAAGTTGTTAAGAGTATTGAGGCAACACAAACATGCAATAGGTTGGTCTATATCCGACTTGAAAGGAATAAGTCCTACCTTGTGTATGCACCGGATATTGCTTGAAGAAAATTATAAGCCAATAGTACAAATGCAAAGAAGACTTAATCTAAATATGAAGGAAGTGGTAAGGAAAGAAATTCTTAAATGGCTCGATGCAGGTATTATCTTTCCCATCTCTGATAGCCTTTGGATTAGTCCAATTCATGTGGTACCAAAGAAAGGTGGAATGACTATTATATCTGGCAAAAATGATGAACAAATTCCATCTAGAGTTGTTACAAGTTGGAGGGTATGCATTGACTATAGAAAGTTAAATGCAACAACAAGAAAAGACCATTTCTCGGCCAAATCTCGACGGGACATTTTGGCCCTTTCGATATCCATATTAGATTTAGGATTTGCATTCGTATAGATACATTCAAAACATGATAGAATCTAGGGTTAATTTAGGAAAATTTGATTAAACCTCGCAATTAGTCTCGGCTAGGTGAAAAGGGTGTCTTAAGCGCAAGGCTTTGCCTTTTCTTTCTTCAAATGTGACTCCTAGATCTTCTTCTCTCATTTTTTTGTAAACCGGAGTTGATGCGCGCACGCGTACGGAAGACTACCAAGACCCTTGGATTTTAGGCTTACTACTCGTTGAACTCAAGACCCCTTGGATGGATCTTCCAAGAACCCTTGACATGGAGTAGGTTGCTCGAACTTTTCCCCTTGAAGATGCCCTCGATCCTAGGAAAACCAAGATGAACCAAATTGAGCGCGTTCAATCATTCAACCTAATTCTCTAAAGAACTTGAACAAAACCGAAAGGAAACTCTAAGCGAGATTGGACGGTCGCCACAAGCAAAGCTTGATAAGACCTATGGCGGTTCTCAATCACCAAAGAACCAAGAAAACTCTGAAGAGAATTCACTCAAAAAAATATCATAAAAATGTTGTTTTTTTTTTCCTAATGTTGTTCACAAGAAACCCTTATATAGGGCGGCACAAAGACAAAAACCAAAAAAGTACTTTACCCTAGTTGTAACCTAACACTTGACTACTAAAGATTACAACTCAAAAAATTGCATAAAACAACTAAACAGATTTTCTGATTGTACCCGTGGCACCTATCCGCGGAGCGGGTATGGGGTGCGGGTTCGGTCAGAAAGTTTGGCACTTCAAACACTTCACAAACGAGCCTTCTGATGGTACCTGCGGCAGCTATCCGCGGCGCGGGTTCGGTCAGAAGGTTCCACACTTCAAAGTCGTCCACATAGCAACTCCAACCCGCAACACTTGTTAATCCACAAGCAAGGGCAGCTTGTTCCACCCACTTTGAGCCTTCTTTGTAAGTGAACTTGATCCATAGCCAATACTCTAATCCTTGGCCTAATTTACGAGCTTGACTAAAGTGAACTTTCAAGCTTGTAGATAAGTTCAAAATCATGTAAAACCATCAAGCAGCAAACATGTAGAATTGATCCATCCTTGAACGTCTCCTTTTCAAGCTCATCTTTGTCCAATATACATATGTTAGTTCCTTGGATCATATCAATCCCTCCTTCCTCGAAAATATTCGTTCTCAAATCTGCGAGTTCATATAAACTACCTTTAGTAACTAAAGGATTGATAGAGAAACAATCACAAATATTAAGCAAGCTCATAACTAACTCAAGTGATAAATATAAAATGAGCATCTTAATGCAACTATGAACACAATTCATAGGTGCAAGACCAAATTCTAACTTAAGAAGAATAAACATGTCTTGATGAAAAATGTCCTTAAAAACATGAAAAAGAATTAACATATATGAATGATCAACAAGAAAAACATGAGGTTTAGCACATATATATCTAAGAATGGACTCAAAATAACACTCACTAACAAGATAGAAATCATGATCAAATAAAGACATATGACCAGAATCTAAGTAAAAACTACTATAACAAGTGTAGAAAACGTGAATCATAAAGATGACATGCAATAATTATGAATGAACTATGCAAACCAAACCCTAGAACATGGAAACTATCATCATTCAACTCACTAGAATAATTCAAATGATGTAATAAAAACACATGAACATGATCACAAACTATAACACTAGAACACTTTAAATGTACTAACCTATAACAAAAATGAATTTTAAAAGCTAAACACTTAGGATAAACACATTGAACATTATTTATATGACTCCCTATAATTCTTGTATAAGAACAAAACAAAACATAAACATTACCACTAACTAGAACAACAAAATGACTTACATAATGCAATATAGACTCAAGAATCTAAAAATTATCAAAAACTAAATCACCAAAACGTATATGGCAGCATGTATAAACAAACACAAGATCCCTAATACAAGAATTATGGCATGGAAAATTACATAAAACATGTTGAAATTCATCCAAACATTGATGCAAACACATAGGAGAACTTCTAAGACAGATTGCACTTGATGAAGCTAAACAATTTAGATGCAAAACATAACTACCTACCCTAATAGAATAAACACATAAGATAGAATTAAGATGCAAACTAAAGCTATTAGAACATAAAAACTTATGCCACAAATCAGTAAAATCCAGCAAATCTTTGTGAAGTATTGTGGCATTTGGACTTTGTAGCAAATTCTCCTCCACGGTTTTGCTTTCTTTGCTCAAGGAAGGACTTCCAACACCCAAACAACATGTATGTGGCATTTTTCTTTGAAGATTAACCTGCAAAACTACCACAAAAGCACTAGGAAAAGATAGCTTAAGTGAGTTAGCAAAGTACACTTCTTCTTTGGAGTACATGGATACAAGAGTTAAAGGTCTAACTAGCATAACACTCTTGCTCTTTTCTCTCTTTCCAATATCATGGATGGCCACTTTTCTCTCTTTGGATCCGCCAATTTGCATCCCTTCAAGGTTGGTTCGTGACTTTTTATTGGAACCATCATCCATACGTTCCACTCTTTGGTGCTCCACACGATTTACTAATCCTTCTTTTGATGATTTACCACTTGCTAGCTGACTTTATTCCTCCCTTGCTTTGAATTCTCTTGCAATCCTCACTTGATCAGCATGTGCTTCAAATGGTGCAATAGAACCCAAAGTCACCTTACGTCCATCCCACATGAAAGAGTACCTATTTTTAGAGCTATCATAGGTCACCCTTCTATCGAATTGCCATGGATGCCCAAGAAGAATATGGCATGCTTGCATAGAAACCACATCACACCATACTTCATCCTTGTACTTGTTGATGGAGAATGGCACCAACACTTGCTTGGTCACCTTCATGTCTCTAGTTTTAGCTAACCAATGCAATGTATATGGCTTGAGATGTCTCTTTGTTTCAAGCCCCAATTTATCTACAAACAAAGTAGAAGCAACATTAGTACATGAACCACTATCAATAATCATGCTACATACCTTGTTTTGCACAGTACACCTAGTGTGAAAAATATGATCTCTTTGAATGTTCTCCTCATCCTCCATAGGTGCAACACTAAGTGCTCTTCTAGTCGATAGAACCCCTCCATGGTCACCTCCCCAAGGAGCTTCCTCATCATTACTTCCTCCCTCCAATGGAGGCATCTCTTCATAGATCTCATCTCTCATAATAGGCATCTTTCTCTCAAAATCACCAACAATGGCTTCCCTAAGAAATTTAAGATCGTTATTTGCCTCTTGTGGAGTCGCCATTATGCCTTAAAAGCCTGCAAGAAAAATAGTTAAAAATAACAAAGAAAATAGACAAGAATATGTGAAACACTCCCTTAGTGTTTGGCACTCGATTCTCTCAAGTAGATTGGCTTTCACCCTCATATGAGCTCACAACTAAGCCTTTTTCCGCTCAAAGAATCTTCTTGTAGGCTTTTTGATGAAGAACCAGCTCAATCACTCTTATCAAGGCTTATAGCAACACCAATCTATGAGAGTAAATGTAGAGGTCAAGAATAAGTATGCTTAGAGTGTTTTGTTCAAGAGAGTAACAAGGAATGACCAAGAATCAAGAATAGACACAATATAGACACCCTTATGTGTGGTATTATTGTGTGGTATTTCTTGATTTTTAATGTTCTTTGGAAGAAAATAACCAAACTTGTGCAGAAACAATACTCCCAACAAAACACCAAGAAACAAGAAAAAGTAGTATCTTGTCAATTAAACTTTCGTACGTGGCGTTGTTCTCTGTCCAACGATCTGTTTGTTTCAGCAGGCCTACTCGGTTGCACAAGGACAGTATTCCAGCCAAATATACTTCAGTTTAATTAGTTTAGTTCGTGTGCTTGGCTTTTATCACTTTGCACGCCTCTTTCACTTTCTTTTGTGTTGCACGACTTTTCTTTGTGCAAGACTTTTTTTTTTTTTTGTCAATTCAAAACCTAGATAACGCACAAAACTCAAACAAACAAGTAAAACTTCACTGAATGAACAATGATTTCCGATGAACAGTCCCGCCGTGAACAGTAAACCCTATGTGTGAACAGTACACCGCGTGAACAGTGCGTCGTGAACAGTGGTGCTATAGTACTATGAACAGTGACGCGATTTTTTTTTTTCCTCCAAGAATCTTCAACCCTAGGATGGCAAGTCCAAGAACCGATTCTTCTTGAAAGATTTTCACACAAGAATTCCAAGAAAACAATAAAAACAGTCAAGAAACACAAAATACCACACAACTCTAGAATTCTTGATTGAGAAGCAACTAAGAACGACTCTAAACAAACCCTAAAGCACAAATTTAATAAAGAAACAACGAAAACCAAAGGCTGAAATTTTAAGAATCTTAAAGACAGACAGAAACAAAACTCAACGAAGGCAAACACAATTTGAAAAGAAAAGACAGCACGAACAAACAAAATATTAGGGCTAGACACGAAGCTCTTGCCTTAATATCACTAAACAACGAACAAAGAGATATATCTGCAATTCCAAAGGAACAAATGTATTGATAAAACCTGGAAATCCAAGAAGTTGGCTCTGATACCAATTGATGCGCGCACACGTACGGAAGACTACCAAGACCCTTGGATTTTAGGCTTACTACTCGTTAAACTCAAGACCCCTTGGATGGATCTTCCAAGAACCCTTGACGTGGAGTAGGTTGCTCGAACTTTTCCCCTTCAAGCTCATCTTGACGTGGAGTAGGCTTACTACTCGAGCAACCTACTCCACGTCAAAGGTTCTTGGAAGATCCATCCAAGGGGACTTGAGTTCAACGAGTAGTAAGCCTAAAATCCAAGGGTCTTGGTAGTCTTCCGTACGCGTGCGCGCATCAGGAGTCGAAAAGGGTTTTAACTATTTTTTTTCAAAAATTTTTTATTTTGTTTTGTTAAAAGATTTTTTAGGTGACTTGGTACACCCTAACTCAATACTAAGTGGCGACTCCATTTTAAAATAAAATCCTTTTTCAAAATTAGTTGGCCAAAACAGTCACACCAAAAACCCTTTTTTTTCACATGCACTGTTTTTTCAAAATCTTTGTTTTCAAAAAGGGTCATCGGACCGGACCGCCTTTCCGAGGCGCGACAATCAACAACCCCACATTGCGTCGATTTGGGACATGACCGCAACATAAGACACAAAATCTAGAAAGCGAAAAATTGGGAGCAAGAGAGGTATTTTTTCTCATCTTCCTAATAGTTAGGGTTTCTTTCATCGTCTTGTATTCTTCATGATAATTCAAGGGAGCTAGTACTCAAAAGGTAAGGCAAGCAAACACAAAAGGTTCCTAAAGGCCATGTTTGTGTGGATACCAGTGGAGGTTGTACACTTGGAGAGTTTTGCGTGGTAGATCAACACCTTCATCGAATAGTATCTTGCTCTATGAATTATAAAACCCTTTTATGTTTAAGGTATTTATGCTAAACCCCCTTTAATCATGCAGATTATATCAAAGTGATTCTTGGTTAAGATAATAAATTTTTAATTTTTGCTGCATTACTCTCATTATTACCTTACAATGGTATCATAGCCTACTTTGATTATATTTATATGATTTATGTTTATTTAATTTTCATAAATATAGATGGTTTATTCTTAATATCAATTTGTCTCATAAACATTTTAGAAAAATCAAAGAGTTTAATTTTTAAGAAAAAAATCTTAATTGTTTAATATTGCTTTTGATGATTAAGATGAGTTCTTTTGATTTACTTTGAGGTTTCTAAACTATTTTTATGTGTTATTAGGGTTTTAAAACGTTTTGATTTAAAAGAGTTCTAAAAAATATCAAGAGAAATCATGTTTTGCAATTTCTCGATGGTTAGCCGTGGGCGTTTGCCCGTGGCTTGACTCGTAGCTCAAAAATCGTATTTTTTAAAATCTAAGCCGTGGGCACATTGCCCATGACTTGACCCGTAGCTCATGAGCTGTAGGCTCCTATTCGTGACTTAAGAACAGAAGTTTCTATTTGTGAGCCACAGGCAAGAGCCGCGGGTGGTCCACCCATGGCTCAAAGTAGAACCCTTGCAGGAATTTTTTTATTTTTTGAAAAAGCTTGATTTTATGTGAATTTTTGTGAAAAAACTCTTTCCAATTTTAAATGTTAAATTTGGAAAGACAATTTTAAAAACCCTAAACTTCTTTAACCATTTTGAGATGAATAATCCAAGGATATTAATCTAATTTGATTAGACCATGTGATTTATAATTTGAATTAAATAAAATTTTATATTATTTAATTGTAATTTAAGTGATTATAGGTGTTGAGTAACCGGAGATTTTCATCAATAAATGTCAACCTTCGCGTCAAAAGACGTTTGCAATTAATAATTATGTCCTTTTTATTTAAAATTGTGTATAAGCATAAGTTATACTCAATTGTTCATATTGAATACTTGACTTGTGAAATTTGTTAGGCATGAAAATTTTGTTGAACTAGTCTTAATCTTGATATAATTACTTCACTTTTACATGATATGATGAGTATTAAAAACATGACAAGGAATTGCATAATACCTATTACTTTGTATTGTGGAATTGCATTCAATAAAGAAGCATTTATTATTTCAATACTTGAATCATATCTTCATCTCTTGATTTTCCAATTGCTTGAGGACAAGTAATGATTCAAGTGTGAAGGTGTTTGATAAGAGAATATTTTGACTATTTTAGCATAGTATTTTTTTTATATGTTTCTAGTGCATTTTTAGTATGTTTTTAGTATTTGTGATATAAAAGTGGCTCAATTTCATAATTATTCATCAAAACAAGATTTATTCAAAAATTAGGGTTTTTAGTTCAGAAATTAGGATTTTGAGGTAGCATTATTATTTTGAGCAAATTAATGCACAAATTTATATGATTTTGTAAGAAAATGAAGATTAAATATAGCTTGGATCAATTAGAGTGCAAGAACTATCAATTGCAAGGTTGATTCAAAATTGTATCTTTTATCACTTATGCTTGGCAAATTTTTAGAATATTTTTTCTTCATCAAATTCTACCAAGAAAATTATGCTTCAATGGTGAAGAAAGGTTTCAAGGGCATAGAAGGAATAACAAAAATTTGAAAAGGGCAAAATGATAATGTCGCGCCCCATTTTTTCGAAAATAAATAGAAAGTGTTAGATGTTTGGAAAAAAGAAAAGGAAGAATTAAATGTGATTTTATTTATATTGGAAAAAGAGTGTATGTTTTTATAAAAAATAATTTTTAGAAAATACTTTCTAAAAGATAATTCGATAAAATGTGACAAACAAATGCTTTATTTTGAAAACAAAAGAAAAGGGCCTAAAATGGGACTTTGAAAATGCAATGGTTTTTGGGCCCGAAAATAGAGTCTAAAAAGGGCTTTTTTAGTGAAAAAGGAGTTGCCACTTGGTATTGAGTTTTGGTGTACCAAGTCACCCGAAAATATTTTATAAAAGATAAGAAAATTAAGAATGATTTATTTAAAGAAATGATTTTTGAAAAAAATATAGAAAAAACAAGAAAAACCCTTTTAGATGACTCCAGGTCTTTGAGAACAAGAGAAAAAGGTTCGGGAGTCACAGTTGAAGAAAGGGAAGGCAAAGGCTCGCGCCTAAGGCACCCTTTCAACTTAGCCGAAACTAGTTGCGAGGTTTAGTCTAAATTTTCCTAACATAACCCTAAGATTTTATCGCATTTGGATGCAACTATATGAATGCAAATCTAATCCTAAAAATGAATATCGTTAAGGAACAAAATGTTCCATTGAGATTTAGTCGGAATTACCGCATTAATTGCGAAACCCGAATGTAGACCTCGACGGAGTCACGAGTTTAGGTGCAAAAATGGAATGCAAAAGAAAAGGAAAATAGTAGTATAGATAGTAAGTGAACAAAGAAAGTAGGGATGCAACATAATGGGTACGGGGGACGAATGGACTCGTGACTAACTGTTCCTACTCACGGAGGGGGGAACGACATGTACGCCATCGCTTCCCACGTAAGTAGATGACTATTTCTAGTCAAATCACACAAATGACCTAAAATTCTACGTGTAGTGGAATATAAATGTTATGCACTAAATAGATGTTAAAAATAGATAATAAGTGATAAAGTATATAAAAATCATACAAAATGGAAAAGGCCTAAAAAGAAAAAATGTGTGTGAAATGGAATGCACACGCGAGAAATGATTCTAATACTAAGATGACATAAAGGCCTAGCATTGGACTAGCCTATTTTCTAAAAATTCTCTGCTAGTGTTGGACTAGCGAAGAAATCGAAATTAACCACAACTAGCGTTGGACTAGTGTGGCGACGATACACATATATAATAGTAAAGCAAGTAAATAAATAAAACATAGATTGAAGCAATAATCACATAAAAGCACATAATAGCACAAAGGAGCATATAAAACATAAGCATGATATTTTAAATGCAAAGTCCTAAAGAAAGCAAATAAAACACATAAGCACATACCACACATAACACACAAAAGCCCTAACTATTACACCGGGGAAGCCTAATTACAATCTAAAAAATAAAAGTAAAAGGTAACCTATCTAGCCTATCTATTACATTTTCTATCTAAAATACATAAAATTTTTGTTAAATAGATAACATATAAACTATCTATTACATTAACTATCTAAATACAACAATTTTACTAAATATAATATTGCTTATCTATTACATCTTTTTTGAATAATAAAAATTAAATTCAAATAAACAACATGGCATAAATAAATAAACACTCACACATGGATAAAAAAAAACTATAAGTACAAAGATACATGAAAACACATAGAAAAACACATTGGAGCACATAGGAGCACACAAAAAGAAATAAAAAGGGTAATCGATGTACCTCCCATTCGTAAACTCGGTATAAATCGCTATTAACATGAACAAACATGTCAAAAATATCACTATTTAATAAATAAACTATTAATTAAATAATTTCATACCAATCACTATGAACATGCTATGATAATTTAAACAATTATAGCAATAATAGACAAAATTAAAATAATAATAATTAAGTATTTAAAAAAAATGAAAATTGTTTAAGTAAAAATAAATAAGTGCATAAATAAATAAAGTAAAACAAGGAAAATGAATAAGTAAAAAAAATAAAAAAAATAGTAGAACATAAAACACAATAATACATACTTAAACTTTTAACACCCAAATGAGAATTATCAAAATAACTAAAAGGGAAATAAAGAAACTAATTTGAACATTAATTAGACTAACAAGACCCAATTTTAGAACATTAATTATAAATTTGATAAAATAAATAAAGAAAATATGAAAAGAAATAATTTAAAGCTTTGAGGACTTAACTAATTTTATTTTTATTTATTTTTTTTTTTTTGCAAAATAAAATATTATAAGATTTGGATTAAAAATGGAAATTTAAGCAATATTCTAAAGTAAAAAATGTAATTTACAACAAACAAAAGGGTAAAATTATAATTTTAAACCCTAATTAAGGTAATGACATAGTTTACAACAAATTTAAAGGCTAAAATATAATTTTCAGCAAGCATAATGCCAAAAATAAAAATTTCCAGCAATATTTAAGGCCAAGAATACAATTTCAGCAAATTCATTAAATAACACATAATTTACAGCAAACATTTAAAGGCAAAATTTCAAGTTCTAGCTATTTGGGGAGCAAAAATATAAATTCCAGCAACATTGGAGGACAATAAAGTAATTCCAGCAAAATATAATGGCAAAAATGAAATTCCAGCAAGGTTTGGGGGCAAAAATGCAAAATTCCAGCAATGTGAGGGACCAAATTGCAAATTCCAGCCACATTCAAAGACTAAAATAGAATTCCAGCAACATTTTATGGCAAAAATGCAATTTCAGCAATGCATAGGGAGCAAAAATTGCAATTTCCAGACATACTGGAGGGTAACAAGGTAATTTCAGAAAAGTATAGGGATCTAAATGTAATTTTATAAAATATAGGGATCAAAATGTAATTGTAACACCCTGGAAAATGCCCTTACAAAAGACATTTTTTTTCCTTATTTAGGGTTAAGTGTTAATTCTAGATTTAGTAGTTGGAAGATTTCTTGAGTTAATTAGGTTAATTAGTTAAGATTTTCATTTTAAGCAAGAACGCTTAAGTACTACATTTAGAATAATTTTACTTGACCATTTAATTTATATTAGAGTTTAAATTTTGCTTAATTTATTCTACTATTTTCTAGCCTTTTGACTACTTGAATTTTAGCTCAATTTTACTCAAAAATTTTACTTATTTTCTTGCTTTATTTTCTTTTCCCTTGGCTGAAATTTTTCTCTTTCTTTTCCTTTTCTCTTGGCCGAAAATTCTTTTCTTTTTCTTTCTTCTTTATGGCCGGATTTTCTTTTCCCATTTTTACTCTATTTTTGGTTTAATAATTTGTGTCTTATTATTGTTTATATTAAGTGATAAGAGTTAATAATTTCAACCAATCAAATTAAACCAAGTTAGCTACTAATGCATTAAAAGACTAAACCTAAATTTTACTCTTGTTATACTTTAATTGGTTGTCATTTTACTTACCTTTTTCTTTGTTTCTTTTCTATTTTTCTAGCCTATTTCTTTCTCTTTTTCTCTTCCCTTGGCCGGCCATCACCTTTCTCCCTCTTCCCTCATTTTTTTTTGCTCTCAACTCCTTGAACTTTCATCTCTCAAGTTGGAAGAAATCCACCATAGGAAGTGGGCTTCTACCTTTTCTAAGCAAAGTTCTAAGCATATCTAAGGTATTTACCATGAACTTATTTTATTAATTTCATGTTTTAATTAGTTTTTATGCAAGTTTAAATCCAAGTTTCTTGTTAATACTACTTGAAGAAATTAGTTAGAACTTGATATATACTTGTTAGATAAAGTGTTATTATGGTTAAATAGACTAGTATGTGGCCTTGGAACCTTGAAATTTCATGGAGAACATGTTGTTTGGGTGAAAGTTCTTGGAGCTTAATCCTTGAAAATTTATGTTTTATATGTGGTTTAGTTGAAGATTTAAGTTGGAACTCAAGAACACTTAAAACAGTCATGCTGGACCAGTTTTAGTAAAACTTTCATAACTTGATGTAGATAGCTTGGATTCGAATGATTCTTGTTGTTTTAGAAACTAGATTCATAGGGCTTTCAAACGGTATAAAGCTTGCATGGTTGTTCATTGTGTATTAACCGCAGAAAGCTTGCAAAGTTGGCTGAAAATTCGGTTCTGAGTAAACAGTTTTGATGAAGAGCCAACTTGGGGGCTGATTTTGAACCTGTTCTAGTTGGAATTTTAAGTGATGATCTCCACGAAAGTTGTAGCCTTATAAACGTACTTTCAAACCATGTAACCACAATTCTCTGTCTCTTGGTAGATTGACCCCAGAAATAGCATGAACTTGGCCGAAAACCAACCCTGTGCAGATTTGGGTAGATGAAACACTAGGTTGTGGACCAATTTTGGAATGATTTTTGTTAGAATTTGACATAATGCTCTTCATGAAAGTTTTAGCCCTTAGAATATAGTTTCTATCCATATAATCACTTTTCTCATACGACATATCAATTGGAAGTTATGTTCTATTGAATATCCCTAGTTGGTAAACTTGAAATAGCATGATTTAGGCTTGATAGGGTTAAAGAACTTGGAGTAGTTTATGTGTTTTTGTGATGAATTGGAGTGAAATTGAAGTGAGTTTGATGTGAAATTTGGTAGAACTATGTGAGATTGGGCTGGTTTGGTTGTTTTCTTTGCAGGGAAAATTTTTGGTTTGGTCCGATTATAGAGGAAATGCTGCCGAAATTTCGGTAAAACCTAGGAAATAAAAATAATTAGGCTATGATTTAAGGCTTTATAAGCTGTAATTTAGTGATTTAAGTGTACAGAAATTTTCGTAGATTAGCTATTAGTGAATTAAATCTTTCCGAGCAAAACCCTAGAAAGTTGGAAAACCCTAATTTCGAAAACCCTAAACCCTAGAAATTAAACCCTAGAAAGACTTGGGGTATTTCTTGAATTTCCTTATGAAATTTCTTAGATTTTAGTCAGGATTTTTATACAATTATTTCTCGTGAATTTCAGGATCCAGAAGTGAGTCACAGCCTTATCGTGAAATCTTTTCTTAGGCATCAAGTGAGTGTCTTTATGTGTGCATGATGCATGAAATGTGATATTTTATTTGATAAATATTATGCGAAAATTTCAATTGCTATGTGAATATCTGTGCTACTTGAGGAAAGGTGTGTACTTTATCACATCTATTCCGCAATGTGTTACTTGCTTCCATTGACCAATGTGTTATTTGTGTGTGCGTGAGACTACCGTGACTAACTTCACCGTTATTTCACGGATGGTCAACCCGGCTGCACGTGGGAGGACATAAGGTGTTGGGTGTTTTAGGGCTTGATGTTCTTTCCCTTTTGAGTTGTGAATCCTCAAAGAGGCCAACTCCGGATTGAACCTGTTTGCTTGTTGGCCCTCCAGGGTTGAGAATATCTCCCTGGATGTGGTAGCTTGTACGGAGGTTATAAGGTGATTGGCGGTTAGGGTTTGTGCTTGATAAAAACTGATATGTTCTTTGATAAAGACCTGAGCTATTATCTCGGTCCAACTATCGTGACTACATGATCAGTACATGCTCCTCTACGGTTAAGCTTGCTTCCGTAGTTGAGCCCTGTATCCGCCATTGACTACATGTTAATTAAATTGTTCATATATTGTTTATTTAATTTATCGATTATTTTAATTACCAAAATAATGAGTTCTTGATATGATTGCATGATTTGGACATTCACTGGGCTATTATAGCTCATTCCATTTTATTTGTTTTCCTTTACTCAGGTTACTTGAAAAATTAAAGCTGGACCAACTGGTTTTTTTTATCATCATAGATGTTTTAGTTATTGTAATAGTCAAACTGTATTAGGCTATCTTTGTGAAAAATCATGTATATTATGACATGTAAACTTTCGATGTGAATTGTATCTTATGTTAAATAAAATGAGTGTATTTTATTTATTCCCTTTTATTTTAGTTTACTTTATTTTAAGTTAAGTACGCTCAGACGTTTGCGTGAGTGTGTGAATCGAGACCTGGCGAGAGCTAGGCAGGCAGTCCGCTAAGCCCTTTGGTGCGCCTCTGGGTAAAGTGGGGCTGTCACAGTAATTACCAAAAAATATAGGGGTCAAAAATAGAAATTAAAATACATAAGAACCAAAATTATAATTATATAAAAATCGGGGGACCTAAATGCAATTAATTGGGACCTAATTGAAAAGAAAATAAAATTATGGGGGTCAATCTACAATAAACAGAAACTTAAATGCACAAATTATAAATGCCCAAGGCCACAGTAACATTAATGAAAGTATAAGGACTATAAAATAAATACATATTATTAATTAAAAATAAATTAGAAAACTAAACCATCAAAACGACGTAGTTTTGAGTGAAACTACGTCAAAACGACGTAGTTTCACTAAAACAAGTTTTTTTTTTTTTACCCGGTTTTCTTTTCCTCTTTTTTTTTTTCTTTTTTCTTTTTTCCTACTTTTCCAGATTTTTCTTTTTTTTTTCTCTTTTTCTCTCTTTTCTTTCTTTTTCTTTCTTTCTTTCCAGATTTCTCTCTTTTCTTTTTTTCTTCTTCTTCCTTTCTTCTTCCCCCCTTTCTTCTTTTCTCTCTTCTCCCCTTTTCTTCTTCCCCCTCCCCTGATTCTGTTCTTCCCCTTTTTCGTCTCTTCTTCTTTTTTTTTCTTTCTTTCTCTTTTCCTCTCTTCTTCCTCGCCGTCCAGCTCTCTCTCTCCTCGCCGGTCTCTCTCTCTCTCTCGGCCAACGGGATTCTCTCTCGGTTTCCTTCGTATCCCTTTTTTTTTCCGTTTCTTTCTTTTCAAAATTTAAATTCCTCTGCCAATTCTTCTACCCCCCCACACCCGGTTGGTTTCTAAAGAAGAAAACCCCATTCCTACCAAATTGAATTCTCAAAAAAAAAATGAGGCAAAAACTCACCCCTCAAATTGGTTCCATAGTAAACCAAATAACATTCAAGCAAAAATTCAGCCTACATACCAAAAATTGAAAGAGAGACAGGAAGAATTTTACCTCACTTAGGATGCAGTAGAGACGGGGTTTTCGGTTGTGGTGGAAGTGGAAGGACCCTGTTGATGTGTCTGTGCGTCCTTCTTGTATTGACTGTATGTGTGTGTGGTTGCCTGTTTGCTTGTGGCAGTTCCATTGTGCAAGTGCGTGTTTGATGTGTGTAATTTGTGTGTGTTGTGGTATTGTGAGGGAGAGCCGAGAGAGAAAGAACTGCGTGTATTGTTTGTTTGCAGTTGGATGCAATGCATTTGTGTGTATTGTGCGTGTGTGTGTGATTGAATGTATCTGTGTGCAATTGCTTATGGGTGTGTGCGTTTGAATCGGGTGTGGTGTCTGTGATTTGTTCATAAGTGTTTGTGTATGTGTTGTTGCAGGTGTATGCGTGCACTTATGGTTGTGTTTGTGAATGGTGCAGATGTGTGTAGTGTGTGTGTTTGTGCGTATGTGTGTGTTTTGTTTGTGTGTTGTGTGTGTGATGGAATTGTGTATGCAGGGGTGTGTAATGTGCTTGAATGTGAGTGAGATGTGTTTTGCTGGAATCTGTGAATGTGGTGCGTGATGTGTGTGTTCGTGGAGATGGAGATGTGCAGGTGTATTTGTGCCTGTGAAGGTGGTGTGAGCTATGTGCTGGTGTGGGCGTAAAAGGTGTGCTCAGGTGTGTGTTTGAATGTGTGTCTGTGTATGTGTTTGTGTGTGAACTATGCGTGAATGAGTGTGTGTATTTGTGATTGTTGTCTGTGCTTGGTGAACCTGAGAGCTGAGGGTGATGGAGAGGTGTGTGTAGGCTTGTGAGTTGAGTGTTTGCAGGTGGAAGTGAGGCGTGAGAATTGTGAGGGAAATGCAGGTGTGTGTTTTTGTGTGCGAGTGAGTGAGTGCAATGTGAGCTTGTGTGTGGTCTGGCAGAGGGAAAAGAGAGTGAGGGAAGTGCAGGTGTGTGTTCTTTTTGTCAAGTGAGGAAGAATGGTGGGAATGGTGAGTCCAGAAAAATTATGAACAAATCCCCTAAAATCTGGTGAATGAAAATGAAAGTGGTGAGGGGAGTTGGTAATGTGGTGTAGCTGGAAGTATGGCCATGAGGCTGTTCTGGTAGCAGCCATACTGCTACAGTAGCAGCCTGCTCTACTGTTTTTTTTTTTTTTTTTGTGGAGGAAAATAAAGGAAAACAAAAATGAAATAGAATAAAATAAAGATATTGGGATTTCTAAAATCACTAAGAAAAATACTGAAATTTATAGTTATAAAAACGAATAAATAAAATTTACCGCAAAAATTCAAAAATTAACATAACATTAAAAATGTGCGATTAATAGAAAAATAATAAAACAAATAATAATAATAAAGTATTAAAATAAATATTAAAAATTTCTAGAAAATTCAAGAATATATGAGATATGCATAAAAAATTTCACTTGAAAAATTCTCATAAAAAGAATGCATTGGGAAACGTGCTATTAATAAACAAAAAAGACAAAAAATAAATAAACACCAAATGACTTCTAAAAATTATGTAATTTTTACAAAAAATTTATAAATATACAAAATACATATATAAAATTTTTCTTTGGAAAATTCTCATAAAAAAGAGTGCATTGAAAAACGTGCCATTAAGTTTAAAATACTAAAATTTTAAATAAATAATAAATGACTCCTAAAAATTATTAAAATTATAAATAATGATAAAAATAGTAAAATTGTATGTTTAGAAAATAAAATAAAAATAAAATAATTTTATGTGGTGAAATTACCATTTTGCCCCTAATGCGACAAATTAGATGTAATATACACAAAAATTATAATCGACCCCCGAAAAATGAAAAATGTCCCCTAAAATAAAGTAATACACATATTTTACAAAAGGTGTGTCAAAATTTGGTGTCTACAGATAAAAGAGAAGTGATCTGCAGGTTGCTCACCCACGGATTGCACCAGTGGATAGAAACCAACTTGTAGAATTGGGCTCTTTCAATTTGCAGCATGTTCATAATTCTTTTGCAGCTAAATGCAACACCCAGCTGTTTTTGCACTCTCCTTGAAGAATACTACAAAGCTGAAATTTCAACATTTAATCTTCAACTTGGAAAGGGACTTAAGCTAGGTTTTTCCTATAAATAGAGGCCCATGCATGTGTTGAAAAGCATGCTTAATTTTATGCTTGAGAAATGAAAAACTATAGCTTGGTAAGACGAACACTCCTTATAAATACTTTGAGTAGGAATTGTCGTGCCTCAAAATGACAATCTGGTCCAGTGACCCTTTTTGAAAAATAAGTTTTTGCGATTCTAAAAATTGTGGGTGTGTGATAAAATCAATTTTTGGTGAAAAAGTGTATTTTTTGAAAAAACGGTATTTTCAAAAACAAAACAAGGTCGGGACTTAAAAATGCGACAGCTTTGGCCAAATAGTTTGCAAAAGGGTTTTTCTTAAAAATGGAGTCGCCACTTGGAGTTGCGTTAAGGTGCACCAAGTCACCCGAAAAATCGTTTAACAAAACAAAAAACAAAACTTTAGAGAAAACTATTTGAAAAGCCCTTTTCCGACTCCGATCTACGAAAAAACCAAGAGAAAAAGGTCCGAGAGTCACATTTGAATAAAGAGAAGGCAAAGGCTCGCGCCTACAGCACCCTTTCTATCGAGCCGAGGCTAGTTGTGAGGTTTAATCAAAATTTCCTAAAGTAACCCAAAATTCTATCACGTTTGGATGTGCCTAAATGAATGCAAGTCCTAATCCTACTGTGGTGTCGGGAGGGTCGAAATGTCCCGTTGATGCTTGATTGGGATTATCACATTAAATTGCGACATCCGAGTCGAGACCTTGAGGGAGTCACAAGTGTATATGTAAAATGAAATGCGAAAAGAAAAGAAAAATAGTAATATAGATAATAAGTGGTTAAAGAAAGTGAGTATGCAGCATAATGGGTACGAAGGACTAATAACTTGTGACTAATATTTTTCTCCTCACGGAGGGGGAATTGCCTATCAATCCACCGCTTCCCACGTAAGTAGACGACTATTTCTAGTCGGATCACGCAAATGACCTATATTCTATGTGTATTGCAATCTAGATGTTATGCATTGAGTATTTGTCAAAAATAGATAATAGATAATAAAATATATACAAAAATCATGCAAGAATGGAAAAATCCTAAAAGGAAAAGTGTGTGACATGAAATGAAATGCACATGAAGAGTGAAACTATCACTAAAATGGCCTAAGGGTCTAGTGTTGGATTAGCCCTTTCTAGGGGTTCCCGCTAGCATTGGGCTAGCGGGAAGCAATAAAATCATATACTAATAAAACATGAATCAAAGTAATAAAGCATGAATCGAAAGCAAATAAACATATAAGGACATATAGGAGCACGTAGGAGCACATAACACGTAAGTATGATATCTAAATGCAAAATCCTAAAGAAAGCGGTAAAACAAATAAGCACAAAAAAAAAACATAAACCCTAGCTATTACACCAGGGATTTAATAAAATTTTAGGGGAAAAAATAAAAATAACCTATCTATTACACTTGCTATCTACATACAAAATTTTTGCCAAAAAAATGAGAAATATTATCTAACTATTACATTGACTAGTTAAATGCAAAAATAGTACATTTTTGCCAAATAATAAAATTTAAAATCAAATAGTATAAAGTAAACAAATATGCAAAAAGCATGTAAAATAGGAAACATGTGAAGAAAATGCATAATAAATTACACAAGCACGTTGGAGCACATAAGGCAAAATTAAAGAGAAATATGGATACCTCTTTGAAGACTCGGTACAAATGCTTAAGAACACAAAAAATATGTCAAGGTACCTCGATATAAAGAAATAAAGCCCAAAAATATGTAAGCATTGACAAATTGGAAAAAAATGTAAAGTCTAGCAACTAAGGGGACTAAAATAAATTTCTATAAGACTTAAGGGGTAAAATTGGAAATTAAAGCAAATATAAAGGGTAGGGACGAAAATGAAAGCAATTGGGGGAACAAAACCATAAATTTCAACAAGTAAGAGACATAATTGCAATTAATTCAAGACTTTATTGAAAGAAATAAAAACCTAGGGGGGCCAATCCATAAATATTAAGACTAGAATGCAGTAGTACAAAAGTATTAAGGGTCACATTAATACTACTAAAAATTCTAAGGGCTGGGAGGTAAATAACTGTCTTATAATATAATATCTAGAAAATAATAGCATGAAAAAGAAATCCCAAAAAAATTAAATAAATGAACTTAATTGAATCAATTAATTCAATTAAACTAAATAACTAGTTAAACGCATTTATTAACTAAATTAATAAATAAGCAAATCAAAGCAAGATAACAATTAATCAAACTAAATGAAAAAAAATGACTCATAATCTAAAACCCAAAACTGAAAATCCCCAACCCTAGATTACTCATTTTTCAATTGGTTTCTTCTTCCTCCAATTTCTCTCTCCCTTTTCTTTATTTCTTCCTTTTTCTTCTCCTCATTCTCTCTTCTCTTCTCTCTGTTTTCTCCGATCACTTTCTCTCGTTCTATCTCGTTCTCATCCCCTTTGTGTCTCTCTCTTGCCTTTGCTCTTTCCTTCTATCTTTCTCTATCTTCCAGTCTCTTTCATTGCTCTCTCTATTCTCTATTTCGCTCACTGATTTCTCTCAATCTCTCTCGCTCTCTACTCTTCTCTCTCTGCACTCTCGTTTTCCTATCTTCAGATGCCAACAGAAACAAATCTCTATTGAAACGAAGAGGAAGGGGAGATATGGGACCAGTGAAATGACGGTAGGGTGATTGGGGTTCTTTCAGTAGAGGTTGGGTTGTTGGTCATTAAAAAGGGTGGCGACTCAATTTGCGATTGGCTGTGGGTAGCAATTCAATGCCTTTTGGTGATTTTGCAAGCTTTGTGGGTGACGAATCGTGGCTATTGTAGGTGGTGGATAATGTGGGCGGCAGAGAGAGGTGATGTTTGTGGATGAGCTTTCGGTGGTACGATTTTCTGACATGGTGGGCACTAGCTTGGGGTTTGCAATTGAGTGGTGAATTATGGCTATTGTTTTGAGGGCTGAAATTGGATGGTTGTGGTGGACTATTTGTTCGGGTAGTGGCCATGGGTGACCATTTGGTTATTATTCCTAATATTGGTGGTGCTTTTGGTTTTGGGATGCTAAACCATTTTTTTAAATTGTAATTGATAACCCTTTTGCTACGATACGGATACTTTAGGTAAGTGCACCTATCGTTCCTAGTAGTACAACGTACAGGAGTACCGAGTATCGATTCCACAGGGACTATGTGAGTACTAGTACTAACATTCTTTCTATTATCTAACTTCACAAAGTGAATGGAGAATTAATTGGAAATACAAATAAACAAATTATCTAATTAAACCACAATTTAGAAGTCAGTAGAGAGAATGGACAAAAGTAGAGGCGAATCTAGATGAAGAATATCCTAAATCAAATATGCTATGACTCTATCTTGATTAATGAATAGCCCAATCACTTAGACCCTAGAATCCCTTAATTAGGTTCAATCTTTCTCAAGTACTAATCCCCTATCCCTTTGGTTGATTGATTGGAATCTCTTCTCAATCAAAACCCCAAAAAGAAGCATTAAGGTTCTATGGATTCTATGGTTTAGATTAGGTTTGAATCTAACCGAGGAGACTTATGTGATTCTATCTCTAGCAACCCATGAAAGCCTCTTTATTTAAGAGATGATCTAGTCAAATAGGTGATTTCTCAATCTACCTATATGAAATCAATATTGAATCTAAGGATAGATGCAAATTTGAATTCAATAATCAACAAACTCAAGAATAAATCTAAGACAAAAATTGAGAATTCATTAACTAAAGTTTCAAATCATAGTCATAGAAAATTAGGATTCATCCTATCCAAATTATTCACAACTCAATTATTTGTATAAGAATAAATCCAACAAAATACAAGAAAAGAATGGGAAAACTCATTCTCATATAATTCGCTTAATTCTTCCCTTGCATCTGGTGAACTCTTCTTGTATTGCACCATGGAAGCCCTTGAATTGCTCTTTCACTCTTGCTTCTCCTCCCTACATCCTTCTAGATGTGTGTGAAGGTGTGAGAGATGTGTGTGTTTTTGTGGCTAATCTAACCTATTAGGGTTAAACTCTCCTCTCTAATGTGTTCTCCCCGCTCTCCTTCTCTGGGTGAAGTCCCCTTTTAAGGCTTTTTAATGATAGCCCTCAGTGTTCCTGTTCACGCTACTTTGCTGAAGAAAAATAGTATAAATCCGCCACGCAAACCACCCCCACGGCTGGATGACCAACGCCCACGGATGAATGAGCCGCAGGTAGAAACTGGCTAGCCGTGACTGTGTACACGGTCGCGGCTGGTGAGCTGCGGGTGATTTCAGGTGAGACGTGGCTGCGACTTAGCCCGCAGCTGAGGCTCTCAACTTTCTGTTCTTGGCTGCCTTCAATCCGTGTCACAGCTGAGGTCAAAAACTTTTCTTTTACATCCAATCGCACCTCCAACTATGGTCTAGCAACTCTAATGCCTTTGTAGCTCAAAACCCTTGGACTTTGCTCAATATTTTGGCATGTTTTGCTCGGTTAATCGTCCGCCATCATCGAATCAACCATCCAAACTTCATCTTTGTAACTCCAATTGATTAAATTCGATGACGAAGCTATCAAAACCCTTCAAAATGACATAAAGCACTTGTAAATCACACATTTACACAATTTGCCAATGAAATCACAAGTGAGAAAAAATATCCAAGAAATAGAGAAAAACTCATATAAAAACCCCAAAAACCTAATCTAAAAACCTACTAAAAACTAGTGCACTTCAGAACTTATCAGTAATTTTAAACTAATTTTTGTCGTAATTAATGGCTTTGCTGATAGTAATTTGTAGGTGGGTATAGAGTTGTTGATTTTGGTGATGATTTTCGGTTAATCTAGTGATTTGGTGAGTTTGGAAGGGAGGCTGTGATGGTGATGATTGGGATTGGTTACAGCGTGAGGCTGGATTATTGATGGTAATTTGATAGTGTGATGGCAAGTTGGTGACAGAGGTGGTTTGCTGGTTAATTGCTTGGTGTGATGGTTGTGAGTCTGATTCTGATGGAGGTCCTGTAAGAACTTTGTGGGTTATGGTCTTTTGTTGAGATTGATTATTGGTTGTGGTTTTTGGGTTAAATAGTTGGTTGATTGTGGATTGCTAGCTAGTGAGTGGGATTTTGTGATGATTTTGGATGATTTTGGGGCTTTGATGATTCTTATGGTGATTTGGTATTGGCGTCTGTTTTGGTTTGGCCATGGAGGAGGGAGCCTTTATGGAACTAGCGGTGAACAGGGGGTCTTTGGCTGGCAGTGGTGGTTGAAGTTGAGCCACCTGTTGGTCTTGGGTGAGGAAGTGGTGGAAATGGGCGATTGTTCTAACCATGGGTGATGGTTACTGGTGGAGGTCAGGTTGCAGAGGAAAAAAAGAAGAAAAAGAAGAAAAAAAAATAGTTGAACTAAACCCAGAAAATCAAAATGCCCAAACATGGAAAAGAAAACAAAGACTTAATAAAAAATATAAAAAGAAAAACAGAGTTAATACCTTTTTGAAATTTGAAGCTGATCTGGTGAGGAATGAACAGTAAAATCTTTTGAAGACGATGAACAGCTTCCAAAATAAACCAGCGGCTATGTGTGTGAGTTTTGGTATAAGAGTGTGTGTTTAATCCCCAAATGGATAAAAGGACATGTGTTTTGGAATTTTTTTATTTTAATGGAGGAATTTATAAAGTCTAGTAGTCTTGACCTCCAAGAATACTCCAAAATAACCAAAATGCCACCAGTAATAAAAATCTTAATTTTACCCTGAAAAATTATTTTTGACACAAAAATAAAATTAATACAAAAATGATAATGAACAAAAAAAATTACCAAAAAATTCAAAATAGATGTTAAAATTTTAAAAAATAAAGAATAGAGCTTAAAACTAGAAAAAAATTGCGTTTGGAGTGTGAAATTACTATTTTGCTCTTATAATGACAAATAAAGAGAAAAATGGCTATTGGCTACGAAAAATTGGCAAAAATAAAAATAAGCTTAAAATCTTAAAAAATCAATTTAGGAATAAAAAATTGGTAAAAAATGCGTTCAAAGTGCGAAATGACTGTTTTGCCCTTATACTGACAAAATGCACAGAAAAATACCTATTGGCCTCAAAAAATTACTAAAAATTAAAAATAAGCTTAAAACCCTAGAAAATGAATTTAAGACTCAAAAAATGGTAAAAAATGCATTCAAGGTGCAAAATGATTATTTTACCCTTGAACAGGTATTTACAAAAAAAATAACAATCATTCTCGAAAAATTAAGAAAATATAGAAACATGCTTAAAAGCATGAAAAATAAATTTTGAACTTGAAATGGGCAAAAATGGTGTTCACGGGGTGAAATGACCATTTTGTCCCTGTACTGGCGAAATGCAGAAAAATATCAGTTAAACCCGAAGAAATCACAAAAACTTAAAAATACGTATAAAAGTGAAAAACATGAATTTAAAACTCCAAAACTAATTAAAAAATATTTACAGCTAAAAGTTAGTGTGTTGCCCCCCCTCCCCAAAAATTACTGATTTTGTTCTCCTTTTATTGAAAAATTAGAATTTGACCCCAAGAATATAAAAATGCCCCCGATGTTGGAAAAAATAAATGGTGTGTCAAAATTTAGTATCTACAGAAATCTTTCTAGTTTTGTAGTAGGAATTTCATATTCTTGTAGACAGAACTTTGTTGGAATTCCTTTGTACACAATGTGTTTGATGAAATGTAAGGACAAGTCTTGAAGCTAAGTTCATCCACAAAATGAGCAACTCTAACTTTAATCTTTTCATTTTCATTCATGCATGCTTATTTACTTTCATTTATATGCTAAATATTATCTTTATCATGTTAAACTAAGTTAAACTACACTAGGCTTAAGATGAAGCTATGATTTGAATTAGTTTTTTGCCATCTTTATTCTTATTTATTCATTTACTTAGTCCTGACACTTCTTGCTGATTAGCAACCAATTTCAAGTTATCGAAGTTGTTATTTGACAAAGAGATTTGCACTTAACAATGGAAAAAAGTACATGGAACTTATATTGAATCACACAGAAGTAGTGATTCTCATAGATGGATTAAGGTTTGAAGCCGCAATTTATGATGTTTAATAAACTAATGCATGCAAGACTTTACCACGAGAGTAGAAAAACTTATGTATTAGTAGTCTTCCATTCATAGGGAGATCTAGTCTAGAGTATAATTGGAATTGAGTCCTAAATACGAGTAGAATTCATAATGGCCATAAACATATCTTTTATATAGATTCTCAAGCCTAGTCAGCTTTGTTTAACTAGTTTCTTCTTATCTTGTTTACTTGAATTTGATTTTTCTTACAATTTCACCACTTCCAAAGTATGATTGTTTAGATAATAAAGCAAGTTAGTAGTTTTTGTAGTTGTTAGTTGGTGTTTTCTCATGGGATCGACCCTAATACTTCCTCAACTATAATTGACTCGTGACCTTGTGGAAAAGGGTATTAGATTATAAATTTTATTCCTTGTTGTGATTCTTACCTAATTTTCATAGTACCTAAACCTGACAATCAGTGATTGCAGTAAGAATAAAAAATCCATGGAAGTACTATTTACTGCAACCACATAAAAAAACCTACATTATCCCAATGATTAATACAGGCCAAAACTGAATAAACAAAGAAACAAAAACAAAAGGAAAAAAAAGTGCTAAAAAGATAATTAATGTACAAGCCAAAGTAAAAATACAAGAAAATGAAAGAAAAAGGTAGAAATAGGCAACAATCATTCTTGGGGTGCTCTTTTGCCATCACGACCTCCTCCTGACCCGCCAGAGTGGAAAGAGCACAGAAGATATTCAGTGGTGCCCACTCTATGGCCAACGTGGTCCAATTGTCCTCAAACATCACCTATGGCACCCATAAAGTTTACTTGTAATGCACCAATTGCCGCCAGCACTTTTTCATTGCCATGCATGGATGCAGGTCCTCCAGAGTGTCAACTAAGTCAAGGATCCCACTACAACATCAAATCCTAACGCGTGTTGCATAAAAGTGTCCTCCTCTTCCTCCTCCTGTCACTGGCCTTCCCCCTCAAGCAATTCTATAGCCCAAGGCCTGACAGTAAGATTCTTCAACGCCCAGAGGTTGACAATGTCTCCATTCCCAATTCTTACTATCCATTGTTGTGACAGCCCCACCTTACCCAGAGGCCGCATCAAAGGGCTTAGCGAACTGCCTGCCTAGCTCTCGCCAGGACTCACTCAAGCACGCACTCAGCACATTCACGTACAGTTAACCCAAAATGGAATACATTCACATAGTTCAACTTAAGATACAAAAGTCACTAAAATGTACAGGCCATGTACTACAAGTTTACATGTCCAAAATATACATATTATTTACAATGGTAACCAAACAACTCGGTTGATCAAAATACAAAACAAAAGTCTACTATAACTAAATTCGCCATTCCCAGCTTTAAGAGTGAGAAATACCTGAGTAAAGAAAAACAAATGAAGGAATGAGCTATAATAGCCCAGTGAGTGCCCAAATCATGCAGGCAGGCCAAAAATCTATTATTTCAGAAAAATAAAATAATTTAACAAGATATTTAATCAGCACATGAACAAATAATTAAACAATTAGTCAATGGCGGATATAGGGTTCAACCACGGGAGCAAGCTCGACCGCAGGAGAAACGAGTACCGATTATATAAACAAGGCATTGGGACCGAGATAATAGCTCAGGTCCGTGCCAAGGTCATACCGGTATTATCAAGCAAGACCCTAACCACCACACACCTTATAACCTCCTAACATGCTACCACATCCAGGGAGTAACCTCGACCTTGGAGGGCCAACACGCAAGAAAGTTCAACCCGGAGTTGGCCTCTTAGAGGATTAACAACTCATGAGGGAATGAACATCACGCCCTAAAACACCCAGCACCTTATATCCTCCCACGCCCGTTCAAGTTGACTATCCGTGAAGTAACGGTGAAGTTAGTCACGGAAGTCTCAAACACAAGTAACACATTTAATCATGAAAACAAGTAACACATTGTGGAATAGATGCGATAAAGTACACATCTTTCCTCAAGTAGCACATTTTATCGCATAATATTTGCAATCATAGCATAATATTTACAAATGAAATATCACGTTACATGCATCATGCACACATAAAGACACTCACCTGAAATGCCTACGAGAATATTTCGTAAAAAGGTCGGGTCTCACTTTCGGGTCCTGAAATAAAAAAAATAATCTAATGAAAACTAGATTTAAACCCTAATTAACTTAGTAAGAAAAATCAAGAAATATCCCCTTTTCTAAGGTTTTTGTTAGGTTTAGGGTTTAGGGTTTCCATTCTAGGGTTTTCATTTTAGGGTTTTTATTTTAGGGTTTTCTAACAAAATTTTGGCATTATTTCCCCTTAAATTCGGCCCTTCCAACTTGGTTTTCCATCAAGATTTCAACCATCAAATCCATAATTCCACAAGTTCTACAACTTCCAAGTTCAATCCAAGTTCAAATTCCATCAAAGTTCCACTAAAATTCAAGAATTCACTTCCAAGAATCTTCAACCAAACCATATACCCCATGAAATTTTTCAAGGTTTAAATACCAATTACTACTCAATCTAACCAAGAAAACACTATCTCTAACAAGTAAGACTTCAATTCAAGCATAAATCTTCAAGTTAAAATCATAAGAAGTCAAGATTAAACTAGTACAAAAAAACCAATTAAACTTGAAATTAATGGTTAAAGCTTGTAGTACATACCTACAACAAGCCTAGAACTTTGCTTAGAAGGAAGGTAAGCTCACTTTCTATGGTGAAATTTGCTCAAAGTTGGAAGAAAAAGCTCCAAGAAGTTGAAAGAAATATGAGAGGAAAAGAGAGAGAGCAAGGCCGGCCAAGGAAAATGAAAAGGAGAAGGAAATAGTCTAGGAAAATAGAGAAGAAATAATGGAAAAGTTGGGAGAAAGATTAACCAATAAAAATATTACAAGAAGCAAGTTAGGCTTTAGGCTTTGTAGGCATTAGTGGTAAACTTGTTTTAATTTAATTGGTGACACAAGAAAGATCTCTTCCACCTAGTAATTAATAATATTATGACATAAATATTAAAGCAAAAAGAGAAGAAATAAAGAGAAGGGAAAATCCGGCCATGAGGGAGAGAAAAGAGAGAAAATTCGGCCAAGGGAAAAAAAGAAAAGAAAGAAGAATTTTCGGCCAAGGAAGAAGAAAAGAGAGAAAGAAAAATTCTGCCAAGAAGAGAAAATAAAGCAAGTGAATAAGTGAAATTTTTGAGAAAAATGAGCTAAAGTTTAAGTAGTAAAAAAAAACTAGAAAATAGTAATATAAACTAGTTAAAATGAAACACTATGAAAAACTAATGATCTAATGAATTTAATCCAAGTTTAATTCTTAGGTTTTCTACTCAATGAGGAAAGAAACTTAGTTAATTAACCTAATTAACTTAAGAAATCCTCCAACTAATAAATCAAGAGTTAATGCTAGATTTCAAATGAAAGAATTTTCTTTTAAGTACGTTTTAGGGTTTTTTTTTTCTACCATTATCATTATTATTTTGAGCTACTTATAAACATACATGAATAAAATAGTTTCATATGAATTTCTAGGGTGTCACAATTGTTACTCGAGATGAACTCCAAAGTGCTCACAAATGAGTGAGATCAGCCATGAGAAACCAAAGATAGTGTAGGCAAACTGGGACCTAGCCATGGTCGACATATATGCAATGATAGGGCAAAGCAAAGGACTAGGTTCCTTCATGATGCCCAGCACCATTTCATCCAAAAAGTACATATCACTCGCTCGACACTCATTTAGGGGATAACATTGTGGCCAAATGATATGCACGGAATATGTAGACAATCAGGAACCTTGAATTTCCAAGCGAGCAACTCGTTAACTCAAGAGCACTATGGATTACTTGAACCCAACAACTTTGATGTGGAGTTGTTTTGCCTTGAATTAACCTTTTTCAATGTATACAAATCAATAGGTGACAAAGCAAACCTATAGAACCCTAAACAAAACAAGATGAACTAACTAAAAGCTAAGTTTAGGTTGCCATAAGCAAGCTTGATAAGGCCAAGAGTAATTTTAAATCAACATAGAACCAAGAAGAATCTCAATTAAGAGAAAACACTCAAACTATTTCACTAGTTGGAGGGAGTTAGCAAATTCTTTCATGAACAAATATTCTATGCATTATGTTGAGTATGAGTTTAATTTGAATATACATTGTTGTATAATATGTGGAGGTGACCATGAAAATCATGAATGTACTATATTGGCTAATGTATAATGTTGCCATTCAAAATGACTCATATGTTAGCATTAGTACTCCAACGTGTGAAAAGGATAATTCTACTGATCAAATGGGCATGTATGATAATAAGGTTGAAAGCATGTCTTATGATTCTCTTGTTCATGAATATGATAATGTGGATCAAGTGCTTGATTCTTCTACTTTAGAATTAGAACATGAGAAGGTCAATGATGAACATGCATGTGAGGAAAATGTTGAAAATGACGTAATGGATTATGATGCTAAACACGTTGAATTCCCCATTTGTGAAATCATGCATGAGATTTATTAAAATGAATGTGAAGAAATGTATCATGTTTCTACTTTTGAACAATTTCTTGAAGAAAATAAAATATTGTGTGACAAGGATGTTGAAAATGTGGATATTAATGAGGAAGTAGTTGTTTCGCCTACTTTTGAACACATGAATTTTGTTAATGAACTTGTTCTTGGAAAGGAAGTTGAAAATTCAAAATGAAATTGAAAATTCAAAGGTAGACAATAAAAGGATTAATGTGGAAAGTTATCCTTCTTTCACTTGTGGTCTTGATTTTCTTGGTATTGGTAAGATACTAACATAAGAGGAAGGCATAGCCAATCTTGGCTATGAAATTCTTGCAAAGTGTTTCCTTGTGATAGGTACAATTGCACAATGGATAATGAACATGGGAGCACTTGTTTTGAAGCAAAGGATGTGCCTATACTTATTGAACCAATAAAGCACTAAAGGTGTAATACATCTTTTGTGGGATACACCAATCACATGACCAAGGTGTTCCAAGTCTAGCTTTAGACTTTAACTGAAGCGCTTGTTGGGAAACAACCAAATGTTTCGGTAATTTTAGTTGTTTTGGTTTAATTTATGTTTTTGGTGTGCTTTGAAGTTAGTTTGTTTCATTAGTTTAGTTTGAACTTTTGAAGCATTGTATGCAATCTTTGAAATTTCATGTTTGATACTATATTTCATATCTCTTGAGTTTCATGTGTTTAGAAGGGTTAGACATCTTTGTTTTATTATTTGAAATGTGTTTAAAGTGGTTTTAAAGTTGAAATGAGCAAAAGAAACCAATTTGATGTATTGAGTTCTAAAGTTACTACTCCATTGGTTAATATTCACTTAGTGATAGTTTTCTTTGTGATTTTGGTTCTAATCTTAGAATTTATATGTGTTTCATGCCTAAAAATCATGTTAACAACTTTGTTTTAACATTAGAAATATGTTTGAAGTGTTGGGTCGGTCAAAAACATGAAAGAAGAAATTTTGAAATCCAAGTTGAAATTCAAGAACAAAATTTCAGATTTGATGAGGGGCCAATTTTGAGCCATTCTCATTTCATACATGTTGATGATTTTGATGAGTTTAATACTTTATTTGAAAATTTGTTGGCATGTTTACATGATTATAATGTTGTTTAAACAAAAATTGAGGATTAAAAGGCAAAAATCCAGCAAGCAATATGGCCTCAGCAAAAACCTACAGCAGTTTTGTAGCAAAAAATTTCTGCATTTTCAGCAGCTGATTCGTGGGTTAACTACTCCAGGATCCACAGGTCAACTGACCCATGGATCTAGGGTTTTGAGGGCATTAAGTGTTATTTGGTTTCAGTTTTGTTTGGAAAGCATTAGGGTATTGTTGGCGTGATTGTTTGGCAACTTTAAGGCATAAAATGAGCACTTTAACACATTCTAATTGATTGCATTTGATGTTTCAATGTTCTTGTTTGCTTAAGTAATAATTTAGTAGGTCTCATTCAATCATGGTTTAGTCCAAGCATTGACATGTTTTCATTCTCATTTAAGTGCACTTTTCAAGTCATGAATTGAGGAGGTAATTGTTGAAGTACAATTTGTGCATATTGGTATATGTTTGATGCATGTGTGAACTATGTTACCAAGGATCCAATGAATGATTTCAATTGAGAAATAGTTTCTAACTAAGCTTCTAAGTGGATTCCATGAGCTAATAGCACAATCCAAGTACAACATGCAAGCTTGAAGAAAATGAAGCAAATGCACAAGAACATCTTCAACACATACTTTGGACACTTCAACCAATCAAGGGGAGTATTCTTGTTCTAATTTTCACTCTTATCTTTTCCTTTCCACATTAAGGACAATGCGCATTCGAAGTGTGGGGGGAAGGTATAAGATACATATTTGGATGGTTTGAAATTGTGAAATGTGCTAAAATTTTTGCTAAAATGGCCCCAAAATTTTTAAATTTATCATTTTTAACTAGAAAGGGCAATGATTTCACCACCATGATTGTTTCAAATTCTCTTGCTTGTTGAAATAAGTTTATGTGCCTTGAAGAATTCTTTTCACAAATACATGAGAAATAGCTATTATGTGATTTGGAGTTTTGTTCTTTTAGAAAGTATATCTTATAAAGTGGTTGGAATTCTGTCTAAATTTTGCATGATTGTTAAAATTTCTTTTCTTTACTTAATTTTACAAATTAAGTGGTAGATATTAACAAAAAACAAAACTTATGTTCTATGAGGATTACTTTTTGTATAAAGGGACTATTATGCTATAAAAAATAAGAAGTGTAATATCACTCTACTCTACTAATTCTTATGCTTAGTAACCAGAAATCTTCATCTACCAATGTCGATTTTTGCATTAAACGGCATTTGAATTATGAATATGCATAGCAAAGCTTGATTGAAGCTGAATTGTCAAAAGATAATATCATTTCTCAAAGCAAAAGCTAAAAGTTGTGAACAAATTAAATGAAGTGTTGAGTAACTGGGGGTCTTATCAACTAATGTCGGTTCTCGCGTCAAAAGACAACTTCATGCTTCAAGAAAATAAAGTGAATAAGGAAAAGTCCCTCTTGTATGAAATTAATCATGGGCATAAGAAGTACTTGTTTGTTCATATTAAACACTTATTTGTGAAATTTGGCAAGGCAACGAAATTTTGTTGAACCAGCTTAATTACAATATAATTATTTCTTCTTTGCTTGGTATTATGAGTATTCAAGGCAAAACAATGAATTGCATAATATCGTTTTACTTGGTTTTGTAGAATTACTTTTTTAAAGAGCACATTTGTTATTTCAACTCTTGAATCATTATTTGGACTCGCATTTTCCAATTGCTTGAGGACAAGCAATGATTCAAGTGTAGGGGGGTTTGACAAGTGTAAAATTTGCTTACTTTAGTATAAGCTTTATTATAAGCTTTTAGTATGTTTTAATATATTTAGAATGAATTTGGCTCCAAAAATATTATTTTCCTCAAACTAGGGTTTTCTCTTAAAAATTAGGGATTTTGATACAAAATTTATATTTTGAGCAATTTAATGCACAAGTTTATGCGGTTTTGCAGGTTTATGATATTTGGATCAATTGGAGCACATCTTATCTCAATTTGAGTTGATTCAACATTGGATCGAAAATATCACAAAACTTTAAGATTGTTTGTTCAACACTAGGAAGAGCAATTCACCACAAATCAATTATGGAGTTCATGGATCAACTTTGTAAATAACATCTTGGGCCAAGGTTTTGTGGAAATGAAAAGTCCAATTTGGCTCCATTTTGAAGCAACTTGCAAATCCAGGCCAAAAAGTTAAAGGCCCAATTTGGCCTAAAATGTCAAAAGCCCATTAGCCCAATTTGACCCAACTTGGCCCAATGGTGGTGGAATTCTCTATAGAAGCAACCTGCAGCTAGGGGTTTGCAAGTTGATCCGGTGACTCGAAAACCCGGCTAATTCGATCCAGACCAGATCCAAAAAAAACAGGTATCCGACCCCTCGAGTTTTAGCAGATACGGGTCATAAGCGAGTTACTCTATTAAGCAGGTCAGATATGGATCATGATTTTTAAAACCCAGCGGGTATCCAACCCGACCCGCATATGAGGGTAATGATGTAATTTTATAAGGTTTCCTAATATTAATATGTGATATTATTATGTAATATTACTATGTGATATTATTATTATTTCATAATATGCTATTAGATATTATTATGTGAAATTACTATGTAGTATTTATTATTTTTTATTAATATTAATATCAATATCTTTTATTCTTATAAGGTTTCCTAATATTAATATGTGATATTATTATGTAATATTACTATGTGCTATTATTATTATTATGTAATATGCTATTAGATATTATTACATGAAATTACTATGCAATACTTGTTATTTTTTATTAATATTAATATCAATATCTTTTATTCTTATTTTGTAATCTTAGGCAGTAAAGAGTGCCGCATTATCAACATTGAAATGTGAAGAATTGAAGATGCAGTAATATGAACTCTAGTTATGATAGTTGTCTTGTGTGTTTTTTTCATTCTGTGCCTCAAAAATATGGTTGATGTTTATGTTATAAGATTTCTGTGTACAGTGTTTCTTTGTCTCAAAAAATTAAAATTTTCTTTAGTGCTTGCGATAAATTCATGGTTTGTAACACTTGTGTCGCACCCTGAAATGACACACGGTGGGGTCGTTGACTATCGCATCCCAAAAAGACGGTCCGGTCCGAGATTCTTTTTTGAAAAGAAAGTTTTTTGGAAAAAACTATGCGTGTGTGAGAAAAATCGAGTTTTTATTGAAAAAGTGTTTATTTATGAAAAATGATATTTTTGAAAAAAAAAAGAAGGCCAGGACTAAAAAGTGCGACAGTTTTGGCCAACTAATTTTGAAAAAGAGTTTTATTTGTAAAAAATAGAGTTGCCACTTGGTACTGAGTTAGGGTGTACCAAGTCACCCAAAAAATTATTTAACAAAACAAAAGTAAAATTTTTAGAAAAAATATTTAAAACTCTTTTCCAACTCCGATCTAGGAAAAATGAGAGAAGAAGGTCCGGGAGTCACATTTGAAGAAAGGGAAGGCAAAGGCTCGCGCCTAAGGCACCTTTTCTACCTAGCCGAGGCTACTTGGGAGGTTTAATCAAATTTTCCTAAGCTAACCCCTAAATTCTATCGCGTTTGGATGTGTCTAAATGAATGCAAATCCTAAGTCTAAATGTGGAAATCGAGAGGGTCGAAATGTTTCGTTGAGATTTGGTCGGGATTATTACATTAATTGCAAAACCCGAGTCGAGACCTCGAGGGAGTCACGAGTGTCTATGCAAAATGAAATGCAAAAAAAAGGAAAAAGAAAAAGGAAAATAGTATAGATAGTAAGTGTCCAAGAAAGTGGAGATGCAACATAACAGGTACGGGAGACTAATAACTCGTGACTGAATGTTCCCATTTACAAAAGGGGGAATGGCATGTACGCCACCGCTTCCCATGTGAATAGACGACTATTTCTAGTCAGACAACACGAAAGGGGTAGAGATGCAAAATTAAAGTAAATTGGAAGACAAGACAATAATTTTCAGCAAAAGTGGGACAAAAACAAAAATTGCAAGACTTGATTGGAAAAAGATAAAAACTAAGAGGGATCAATTAGTAATTATTAGGGCCTCAATTGCATAAAGCAATAAATTTGTAGGGGCAAAATTGTCAATACAAAAGGAAAAGGGGAATTTAACATAAATATTAGTTTATGTAGGCATAAGTAAGACTAAACTAGATTAGTTATCGGAAACTACTTAATCAACTCAAACAATTAATTAATAAACTAAACTAAAATTAAAACCAAATCACAACTAATTAGGAAATTACATAAACTGAAAAAACTAAAAATCATAAAAGTAAATCCCTAAACTCCCTTTCTAATATGTTTTTCCAAAATTTCCTCTCTTTTTCATCTACTCTCACTCTCTCTCTCTCCTCTCGTTCTTCTCATTCTCTCTCTTTCTTCTCTTCTTCCTCACCAGACTTGCTCTCTCTTTTCTTTCTGGTCTTCCTGTTCTCGCTTTCGTCTCACTCTCTGTGATTTTCTGCTCTCTCATTCTCCCTTTATGTGGTCTTCTTTTCTTTGCATTTTCCTTTTCTCCTTTCTTCTCTTCTCCTCGAATTCCAGCTTCCTTCTTACCCTTACTATTCTCTTCTTTCCTCTCTCTCGCTCTATTTCTCTCTGATTGATTTTTTTTTCTATCTCTTCTCACTTCTTCAGCTCTCTATTTCTGTCACTCCCTTTTTCTCTCTCTATTCTCCTCTGTGCTACTGTGCAGCTCTTCTCTCCTGCACGCCCTCGTTCCCTTTCTGAAATTCCTGAAAAAAACAAAACAACCATCTTCACTCAATCCCACCATAAATTAGATAATATATGTACAAATTCCTAAACTATGTGCTTCGAAAGACAAATTGGGGGATGAATTGAGAGTTACCTGGGTCCATAGGCGGTGGATGTCTGGAGAAGATTGAAGATGGCTGCAGTAGTGGAGGAGCTGGCGTGGGCGTGCCTGGTTGTTCGCCAATGACAATTGATGGCAAAGATGCAGGGCTGGCGATGGTGGGGATGATTGGTTAGATGGTGGGGAAATGGAGTTGCAGGGCTACGCGTCTTGTGCTTCTGATGGTATTGGTAGATTGGAGCTTGGGAATTGTTGGTGGTTGTTCTGGGTTTGGCTATGGCAGAGGTTCTGTGAGAGTGCAAATGGTGGTGGTCCGAGGCTGTAACTAGTAACCAATTGGCTTCGGTGGTAGTTGAGTGAAGCTAGCTGGTGGTTGTAGGTGGTCTAAACGGTGGTTATTGGTGTGGGTTTTGTTTTGGTTGTTTGTTCTCCGTGGGTTTTGGGATGTTCTTGCAGGCAGTGAAGGCTGATGGTTGGTGCTGTTGTTTGAGGGTGGCAGTGATGACGGTAGTGGGCTATTGGTCCAGACAGCTTTGAGGCTGATTTGTGGATTGTGGTTTGTTGACGGTCTTGGTAGTGATAGAGGATTTGTGATGTTATTGACAGACATCTAGGATAGTTTAGGGTGGTGTTCTTGCAGAATTGGGGACAACAGAGAGGGGCGGTGACTAGCTACTGGTGGTCATTTTTCTATAGGTTGATTGGGCTAAATTTTGGTGGTAGTTTGGATGGATTTGGAGCTGACAGTGGCAGGGAGCATGTTATTTCAAGCATTTGGTTGATTTATGTTTTAGGTGGCTGTTGGATAGGACTGACTTTGAACGGAATTGGGATGATTGGAGAGAGCCCGTGTCTGGTCGGTGGCTATGGACTTTTAGTGGTAGAGGTGGTTGTCTTGGCCTGATTGAAGGTCTGGTTTTGATGGCTGAGAAGTGGATCTTCTGACTGTTTGGTTGGTCATTTGCAGGTTATTTGGGGGGTAATGGGTGGTGATTTTGTGACGGTAAAGGCTGACTGATAGTGTGGTTTGTGATTTTTATGCTTGTGCAGGTTTTTGGGTGACAAATTTGGGATATTTGGTGGCTATTCAAGGGATTTTTGTTGGTGTTTTGAGGGTTGACTAGTGGTAAATTGGTGATGATAGAAACTGGGATTGATTTTGGCAGGTTTAGGTGACGTTTCCTGGCTATTTTAGGTGGGAATTGGGCTACCTATGACTTGGTTTTGGCAGTGAAAGTGGAAAATCTGGTGGGCTGATGAAGATAGTTATCTGCTTTGATGATTTAGTAATGTGAAGGAAGAGGAAAAGAATAATTGTGTGTATTGTGTGTATGTTTGTCTGTGCAGCAGCATGTGTGTCTGTGTGCTTGGGCATTTGGTGTGTATATGTGGAGTTGCTAATGTGTCTGTGTGTGAATGTGTTGTGCGTGAATGTGTGTATTTTGTGAATTTTGTGTCTGTGTATTGATCTATGAAATGCGTGCTTTGTGTATGTGTTGTGTGTGTTTGTGTATGTTTTGTGTGTTGTGTGTGAGTGTGGCGTGTAAATTGTATATGAATTGTGCGTGAGTTAGTGTTTGTGATTGTAAGAGTGCAGGTGTGTGAATTTGTGTGTTGTTAATGTGTGTACTGTGTGTACTGTGTGTGCGACTGTGTGTGATTGTGTGTGTTTAGGAATGTGTGTTAGCGTGTGTTTTAGTGTAGGATTGTGAGTGTATGTGTTTGTGAATTGAGGTGTGTGAGCTTTAGAGAAGTGTGTGAAGTATATGGAATAGTGTGAGTAGTGTGTGAGAGAGAAAGTGAATAAGTGTGTGAGATTAGCTAGTGTGTGTTTTGGGTGTTCTAAGTGTAGGCTTGAAGATGAACTAAAACGTAGTAGGTGTTCTTGGTGTTCTTAGTGAAAACTTGAAGAAAAATGTAGGAAAAAGTATGTGTTTTTTATGTTCTTGGTGTAAAAGATAAAATCAAAAAACTAAAAACTAGAAAACTCTACCTAGGTTTTTTATTTTTTCACTCCTTTTTTTAATCCCTGAGTGGAGGTATTTATAGAGCACAAAAGACTTATCTTCCAAGAAATGACTAAAAGACCAAAACGCCCTTGACTACCAAAATTGCAACTTTATCCTTACAAAAACATTAAAATCTATTTTCTATCACAAAAATGAAGAAAATTAAGAAAAATGTAAATAAGAAATTTATTAATAGAAATTCACCTCAAAAAAAGTTAGAAAAACTTAGAAAAATGCTTAAGAACCTAAAAGTGAATTTGGGACAAAAAAAAAGGCGAAAATGTTCAGGAGGCAAAATGACTATTTTGCTCTTGTACTGTCAAAATGTATGAAAAATATCTGTTAGCCTCAAAAAATTATCAAAATTTAAAAATAAGCTTAAAATTCTAGAAAATGCATTTATGACTCAAAAATTAACAAAAAAAATGTGTTAAAAATGTGAAATGACGATTTTGCCCCTTAACGCTGTATTTACAGAAAAAATAGCAATCGTCCTCGAAAAAATAAAGAAAATTTAGAAACATGATTTAAGAATCAGAAAAATAAATTTGGTACCCGAAATGAGCGAAAATGGTGTTCACGAGGTGAAATTACCATTTTACCCTTCCGCTTGTAAAATATAAAAAGAATACCAATTAAATTTGAAAAAAACACAGAAAATTAAAAAATACGTACGAAAGTAAAAATATGAATTTAAAACTCCAAAGCTAATGAAAAAATATTTATAATTAAAAATTACTGTTTTGCCCTCTAAAATGCTAATTTCGTTCCCCTTTTATCGAAAAATTAGAATTTGACCTCAAAAAATATAAAAGTGCCCCCAATGTTTGAAAATAAATGATGTGCCAAAATTTGGTGTCTACAACTTGATTTAATATATGTTATTTAAGTTTATATTTGTTATAAATGACGCTCTAATTATTATTAGATTATCTAGGATTCGAAGCAAATTTAACAGTATGCGAGTACGACCCGAAAAAATGCGGATATCCGACCCGAAAAATGCGGATATTCGACCCGCTAGATATCTCCATATGTAGATACACATACGAGTTACAACTTTGTCTGACCCACATATAGCATGTCGAGTCAAAAAATACCCCATGCGGGTCGGATATCCGACCCGTGCACACCCCTACTTGCAGGATGTTCACACTTGATGTTCAAGATAATTCTAGAGAAATTTGTAAGAATTTTAGTCAAATTAAAATTGCTAATTCCAATGCAATTCTCTTGAGAATTCTAGAATGTTTGGCTGACAACTTACATTGCAAATTGGAAAATAATAGAAATTTGAATTCTCTACACAAATGTATTTGACTATTCAAACCCTAGAATTTTCATTTTTAGGACAAAGTTTGTAAGAAATTGTTAACAAGGACTTGAGTCCAAATGTTTTATAAATAGGGGTCCTTAGTTAACATACTTGGGATGTGAGGATATGTTATATATTTTATGTTAGGATATGTTAGGTTATGTTAAGTTGTGTATTATAGTAGAAATCTTCTTGTAGTCATAGCAAAATTTCAATACTTGTATGGAAACTCTTGGAGATTACATTTGTATCAATTCATCTTCAAGGAGGAAATGGAAGCTATGGAGCCTTGTTCATCCACCAAATGAGCAATTTCTATCCTTGTCTTTTCATTTACTACTTGTTATGAATTTTTTACTTTGATGTTTTGTTCTTTGAAGTTATGAATTCTATGTTAAGCTAAATACTTGTACTAATGTTAGATGAAACTAATTCTATGTCTTTAATGAAATTAAACTTGCTATATCTTGATTTTACTTGTTCATCTATCAAGGTCAAACATTTGTGGTTGATTGATCACCTAGTTGTTAGTTGACAACTAAACTTGCAACATAACAATGGAAATATGATAGATGAAACCTTTGTGGTATGACATGAAAATAGTAGTATTCTTAGGTGGATTGAGGTTTTTTTTAAACCACAATTCATGAATTTCACAAAACTCCAACACATGAGTAGGTGAGTTTATATCAATTCATTGTGAAAACAAGTTTTGATTACAAATGGAATTGCAATCCTTAGTAAATCAAGATGTTAATAGCAAGTGAGAATTATTGGCTTCCAAACCCTACTACTTGCATTTTGTGAATTTTCTCCATTAGTTATCTTACAAGAAATTGAATTTTCTTTAGTTTGTTTACTTCTATATTTTCTCCTGCTACTTTTTTTTATTGTTTAGATAATCAAGCAAGTTAGTAGCTTTGGTAATTGCCACCTTAAGTTTCCCTATGGGATCGACCCTAATTTATCCCTATACTCAAATATAACCTGTATACTTGCAGTATTGGGTGGGAATTAGGTTATATTTATTACTTGTTTGTGAGTGAAATTTTTGAAAGATTTAATGCCATATTTTATAGACTTAATCCACCCGCATTAGGAATAATATGTTATTAGAGCAACATGTGGTTCTGTATAGACTGTTTATGAAAAATCATGGCACCTAATATGATGTGATAAGCTCTTGAATGAGGTTTCTTTTAGAGATTCACTTATTGTTGCCATTGATTATATGTTTATTTGCTTTATTATCTACTTTTATTTGTTGTTTATGTAATTATTGCACTTTTACTTCCACTAGTTATTGAAAAGAATTTCAATTAAGTTTTGAGATGGACTTCATTGGGCAATGAATTTACCCTCGGATAAAGTTGTTTTTCCTTACAAGTAATTAGGTCAAAGAAAGGCGAGAGGATTTTAAAATTTTGTAATAGTCTTACTTTTGTCAAAGGGTGTATAAAAGTCCAAGATGGCTCACTTTTTTAAATATTTATTCTAAACAATAAATATAGTTGATGGGTTAAATTTTGCTCTGTTATGTACTGACTACTTGTATCCAATTCCTAGTGTGAGTTAGGCAAATGCTTCGATTAGATTCGGGTATGGGCCCTGGTTGGGGGTGTGATACATTACAATTTAGTGATATTTTATAACCATTTGTAATGGTTGTATCTGACCAAGTATTGAGTATTAATAAAAATTTGACCATCATACAATTAATTTAACCACTATGGAATATTAATAATAATGGTTACAAGGCCATATTATTGTTATTATTAATTTGATAGTTATACAAATAATTTATACGATTATGGTTTGTAACGAAAATTTACTTATTTTGAAATTTAGAATTTATTCTATTATTATTACCCTAAATTTTTTAGCCTGTGAATATAAGGGTATTGAAGTTTTGAAATAACATATTTTGCTCTAAGAAAGTCATTTTCCAAACAACAATTCTTCACTTACTTTTACAATTATAGTTTTGGACAAAAGTAATATGTGTGAGAAGCTTCTATTTCTCTAGACTGTACAGATTCAAAGGAAGTCACAACTTGAGTTGGGTTGTTGTATCTTGGAGTTTGCATCGGAGTCAAAATTTGTAGTGACACAAATTGTCTCAAAGATTGTACTTCTTAGTAGCTGTCAAGTTCGTACTCACCAAACGCGTATGGTACTAAATTTTCACTTTTTTAATATGATGTTGAGCTAATACCTTTTTAGTTCGATTTTTGGCTAGATTCTATTTGAGAAATTGTTGTGATTATTTGAATAATTTTATGATCTAGGACCAACATTAAATTTTTTTTACAAAATTTTATTCAATGTATCAAAATGAAATTGCAATAGACTGTTTCTATCATTTTTTTTTTCTTTTCTTCTCAAACAAAGCATTTATGTTTTGTATAAAGCAATTGTGTCTTTTAAGTCCACTAGCTGTGGTTTATAAACACGACAACACCAAGACAAAGCAAAATACTGAACATTTAAATTAAGTTTGACTTGATAAAAGTTCGTTTGTGCTTTGTTCACTTATTAATTAAGTAAAATATTAATAGAATTTGGTTTTTGTTAAATTTTCCAGCTCACTTAAAAATTGCCATGATAAAAAATTTTTTAAATTTATATACAAAAGATAAGCTACTCAAGTTTGACAATTTAACTTGATCAATTCTCGTTTATATTTGTCTCAAAAGATAAGTAAACAAGTGAACACAATTTCAATTTCATTACTGTAATGGTTTGAAATGAGGTGTGTATGGACTAGTATAGATTGCTCCACTAAAGATGATCCGAGCTAGGGACATAATATGGCCTAGTTGATATAACTATCAAGTCATGTGCCTCGGCTTTTTCAAAACTTGCTAACACATGGAACAACTTATTTGCAGAGCCATGACATGCGACAGTCACCAAGTGAGTCATGGCTTTTCAGAGTTACGTTTCCCCATGTTCTCCCAATAATCACTTATTTAGTCTTTTTAGATTTCAACTGATGGCAGCTGGTTTCTCGTCTTTCTCTATAAATATTGAAAAATAATCAGCTTATTTTTACTGCAATTATATTTTCAAAATTATCAGCCCTATTTGGACTGATTTTTTTTACATTATTTCAAAAAAAATTTCATTGTTTATGTTTGGATTGTTTGGAAAATTTTTCAACTTATTTGAAGTTGATTTGACCAAAAAATTTTTGCCACTTTTTCAAAAAGAATGGTTCTAGTTTCCCACCAAGTGTTTTCATTTTAAATTTCAAATTTTTTTTAGAGTTCAAATATTTTCTACTTTTTTACTGTGACCAGACGCTCGTGTTATAACGAGTGTCCAATATTCAATGTCTCCTATTTATGCTTTCAAAGTGAGCACTGACATCGAGCGCTACTCGTTACTCCATTGCTACCTTATATGGAGCGTGAAATATTCATCATGATTTTTTCTATTTTTCTAAATAGAATTCGAACAAAAAAATGCTATGTTTTGTGAATAATCATGTAAAAAAAGTGGGAGAAGTTGTTAGGATGTTTTTGAAATGCAAACACCTTTTTTAAATAATTATTCACTATCCAAATAAGTTTTTCAAAAAATTTTCAAATTTCAAACACTTTCCCACCTTTTCAAAAAGTTAACAAAAATCCTCAAAAAATTATTTTAAATAATTCTCCAAATAATATATATCCAAATGAACCATCATTTTTCCTTCATCCTTCTGCCCTTATTTTCCAATGGCAACATCTTCTTCATTTCTTCAAAAAAAAAAAAAAAAAAGGCTCCAGAAGCGACACCTTATGAGGGAGAGGTTTCCCCAATTATTTATGGGGGCCTTATTCAAATGCCAGCATCTGAAACTCTCCTCTGCTAATGAACCCTATAAGTGCTTCCTTGTAGAACTTCTGTTTTGTCCCATCTCTGGATCTTTCCTTTAAAGTTTCTTCTATCCTAAGATTCCAATTCTATCCCCAGTGGAATCTGGGTATCAACGACCGGGCAGTGAACTACAATGTGCATAGATGTGGCTACTCAAGTTTGTGTTGCCTCGGGATGAGATGTATGCCCAAGGCTTGACCTCTACCAACCTTGTCCGTCATTTTTCTACCTCTATGGCCATGATAAGAGAATTTTCAATGCATATACTTCGTTTACCTATAATTCAATTTTTGGCATTCTTTTACATTCCTTTGTAGGCCCACACTTTCTTTACCAAAATGGTGGCTCAACTAGAGCGAAAGGACGCAACCCATAGCATTGAATACAGGACTCATGAGCTAAAGGCCAAGTTGGCTCAAACCAAGTGGAGATTGGCTTGCTTTGAAAAGGTTATGGAGAGCCTTTCTCAATAGCTATTCAAAGTAAGGGTTGAACTGGAGGCTATTCGAGAAAATAGCGATCGACTCGCATTTGGAGATTGTAACCCAAATATCAAGGGCTATCTTGCCCCTTTGCTTTTTCTAAGTACTATAAAGGACTTTGCAAAAATTATTAAATGAATAATAATAGAAAATCAAATGAACTCATGTTTGAATGATGGCTACAGATCCTGTGCTCTTAAGGCAATGGTACATAATCGATTTTTGTGACCTCGATTACGATGGTCAGGGTCTTCTTCATGTTGGCCATACAAAAATACGTATTAAAACTTGAAAAAGTAAACAAACAAGTGCAAACTTAGCAAGTTAATATTGATTTAAGTCATGCTTTTGGATTCATTAGCTTCACCTATATTCTAGATAAAGCTTTTAATTCAATATGGTTAATGAAACAACTAAAAGTTCAAATCAAAGCAAGAATTTATATTCATCAATTGAAAGTAGAAGAGATAAGATTTAGAAATGCCCGTTTAAGTTGAACAAGGCTTTCTCTTCTATTTCACCTCTAAAAGTTGAACTTCAAGAGTTCTTTTACAATGAAGTTCACTATTCTATTGAATTTAGAAGAGAATTCTTTTAAGTCTCTTTGATATTTCACTACTAAACTACTTCTAACAATTCCTAACTCTCCTAAACTAGTTACAAATGATTCTATTTATAGAATAAGATTCTACAAGTCATTTTTCAACTTGCAACTACATTTAATACATTGAAATGATGAAGATTTGCATTGAGATTCCAAATAGGTTTAAAAGTATTCAATTGTGTGCTCAACAAAATCTCCAACTGTAGAAACCCTATATTTTTCAGAAAAGTCTACAAAAACTAGCTGGAAATGGATGCAAGTAGGAACCCCAGAAAATCTTGGCCGATGTTGATCTGCGGGTCAGCCACCTACGGATTGATTGTGAGGCTTAGGTGCTATTAAAATTAGGCAAAATTCATACAAATAAGTAATAAATTTATAACCTAATACCCCTTTCCGCAAGTGTACGGGTCAAATGTAGTAGGGTAAGTATTAGTGTCGATCCCACAAGGAAACAAGAATTGCAAGTACCAAAGTTACTAACTTGCTCTATTATCTGGACAAAATATCAAATAGTTGGTGTGTAAGGTAACAAAATTCAATTACTTAAAGTAGAACAATTGGAATAAATTCATAAACACAAGTAATAGGATTTAGAAATCCACTAATTATCAATAATATGATTAAATGAATTAACACGTTGCTATGTTAATCTTGTCTTGCTTAGGATTGCAACTCCATCTGAAATCAAAACTTGTTTTCACAATGAATTGATTAGAGTTCAATTATGTTCATGATGAACTCCTATGAAATGCATGAATTGTGGTATTAAACTACCTCAATCCACCTACTTGTACAACGATTTGCATGTGTGTACAACATAAGTTTCATTTACCATTTTCCAATGTTATAAGCATTTCTTAATGTCAAATAACATCTAAGTGATTTGCAATAGTTGATCAAGCTACTACAAATGTTAAACCTTGATAGATAAACAAGCAAATACAAGTTATAGCAAGTATAATAACATTCAAATCATATAATTTGCTTCATCTAACCCTAAGACATGTATTTAGTCAAACATAGCTTATATGAATAACATATAATAGAAACAACTCATAAACAAGTAAGAAATTAAAGAGCCAAGATAAGAAATGCTCATTTGTTGGTAGAACATGGCTCCAAAGCTTCATTTTTCATTGATATGAATTGATAAACTTGAATCCTTCAAGAGTTTTCCTACAAGTAATGAAAATTCTTCTAAACTACAAAGAAAGCTATTACTATATGCGACTTGGGAGTGCTTCTCCCATCAAGACGCATTCTAAGTGTCTTGCAAGAGCTTCTTATTTATAGACAAATTCACCCTAAGGGTTTAGACAACTTGCATGACAATTTGAAAGAAAAGTTGTCTTGAAATCACAAAAAGATTTCTATTGAATTTTGCAATGTTTCCTGGGGTAGTGCAGGTACAAAGAATCATCAAAAAGTCATCAACAAAATGAGCTGGAAGATAAGTTGCAAGTTGAAACCATCACTTTCTGGCCGACATTCATGATCTGTGGGTCAGATCCGTAGGATGTTGGTCTACGAATATTGATCCACAGATTGCTCCCTAAAGATGTGTGAATCAAATTTTTTGAAAAACACAAAAGTTGTAGCCCTTTGAATTATCTTTCCAAAACTACAAGATTTTTGAGTTCAGGATGCAAAGATATGGCCAAAATACTGAGACTTGGTTGGGAGAGCATTGTTCTTCAGTAATTTGGATGTTTGGCTATGAAGATTTGAGAATTGGATTTTGATGTCTTCATAAGATTTGTGGAGTATTCTCTTAGCTTTAAAATTCCATAAGAATCATCTCAATCTAATATTTTTAGCTCAAGTTATAGACAAAATACTGAAATGTGCCATTGTTGTCAACCCTTAGTTTTCTCCAATTCTTCACTTCCATTGCTTCTTTGCACTTCTCTTTTGCTCGTTATTCCTCTTATGCCCTTAAAACTTTTTGTGATGTTGATCTTTTAATTCTATGATGAATTTGTTGATGAGAATTTTTCAAAAGTTGAGCAAAACAATCCTCCAAGTTTGAATATAAAAGTTGTTCTATTGAAATTCTCAATCCAATCATCCTTGAATCCACTAAGAATGGGATGACCTTTAGTCCAATTGATCCAAATTATAATTGAATCTATAAAACCTGAAAGATTGTGCATTAATTTACTCAAAATATAAATTTTGCTTCAAAACCCTAAAAATCAGGTAAAAATCCTAATTTTTGAAAAATTCTTCAAATGAAAGAACAATTATGAAATTGAGCCATTTTTATATTAAAAATACTTAAAACATACTAAAAACACACTAAAAATATATATAAAACACTATGTTAAAATCAATAAAATTATCACTTATCACGGATCCAACCCGCAGATCACTGAATATGATTCCCACGTGATTTTTTGAATTTTAATGAGCTGGCTTCCATGTGTGCAGACCTTTTCCATGCATTTCCATGTATCTTTGAATTAGGCCTCCCAATGATTTGCTAGGCCTCCCAATGATTTGCACAATTTATTCTTCAAGTATTCTCCAACTAATTCATCAACTTAATTACTTGAATCTTCTTTGATTTTGATCCACCTTGACTCTGATTGATTCAAATTAAGATTAAGTGTAATGAATCTACAAAAGTATACAATAATGGTGCATTAAATAGCTCAAAATAACAATTCCACCTCAAAACCCTAATTCCAGGAAAAAAACCCTAATTATTGTAAAAGTTGAAAAATAAGTCTTTTGTAACTAAAATTGTTATAGTTATTCTTAAAATATACCAAAAATACATAATAAAGTATAGTATAACATTGGTCAATCATTTACTCATCAATTAGCTCCTCGGAGAAATGGTCCCCATTTTGGCAGATCTATTGTTTAAATTATCGGTAGTGGGAAAGAGATATGAGGCCTACTCAACCCAAATAGATTTATGACTAAAATAAACAGGCCTAGGTGGCCAATTTACAAAACCTTTTTCCTAAAAATGCATCTAGCAAAAATGCTCAAGCAATAGACAATGAGCAGACAAGCTTGTAAGTGATTGTAATTTTTATCGAAATCTTCTCGCTTAGAGGCGGTTACGCAAAACTTGCTCTCCTAGGGAGAGTAGTCCCTATTTTGGGAGTTTGCATAGTGTGCCAGCCTGGTTGGTAGGATTCCAAGAAGGTTTGGTCAACTAAAAGCTTGTAGGAATTTAAATCTCAATGAGGCTTCTGTATTGGGCCTGGATAGCCAAGAGATTGTTGAAGACAATCCAATCGCTTTCTCCTAGGGAAAGTGGCTCCCATTTTAGGAGTTTTGTGCTTCCTTGACCCTGGCTCAATAAAGCTCTGTATACTAGGGGAAGTGGCCACCGTCTCAAGAATCTGCATCAAGCTGGTTAGATTAACTAGCATGTATAAAAGAAGAGGGGCAAAACTCTTAACTATTGGCTGAGGTGTTATGCAAATAATTTTCTCCTAGGAGGAATTCCTGCATCTTGGGAATACGTGCCGGTGAATGAGGTGGCCTGAGTGCTTGTGGGTGTCAAAGTAATTGCTTGCTAGGGAAAAGTACCCTATCTTTGGGGTTTTACTTAGGTGTGCCAGTACTAGTAGAAGGCCTAGGTGGCCATAATCCATGTGAGGCCTAGGCAGCTTGGATGGAAGATTGCCTCCTCGGAGAAAGGGATCCTTGGTTTTGGAGAGGAGTCTATCAACTACATTTTCATGAGAAAAATTGTTACTATCCCTGATTAAAGGGCTAGGACCTCATGGCTTTGTTTGTGAGTTCTCAGATAATTTTGATCAAGAGATATGATAAAGCCATTTGTCTTCAATCCTTGGGAAGCCCTAACCTTGATCAGTCCTTTGCTATCTCTCAACTGTGTATGCAAACCGTTGAGGTGGTAGCAACTTGGGAAGCTTCAAGATTAAGGAGTCTAGCTCTATAAGAGGCCTAGATGGCCAAAGTGATTTGCCGCCGAGGACCTTATGTTGATATCCCAGCTGTTGGCTTTGTGATGACTCCAAGTTAGGATTTATAAATCTTCGTTAACTTCTTATTTGAACCTTTGGCTCCAGCTTGAAGAGTGACACCTCCACTCCTCCTGTAGCAGGTGCTATTGCTCGAACTATGACTTCAGGAAGTGGTGAGACACGTCAGGCCCTCATACTATGGGGCTTTTCTTGAGAATTCCAAAAAATACAAACTCTGCACATAAGGTTGAAAGTAACCCTGTCTAATCTAGAATTCTATCTCTTCCTTGAGATTTTGGCAATCTTTGATTTTATGACCAATATCTCAATGATATTCTTAGAAAAGATGAGCATCTCTTTTCTCTCTTTTTCCCATCATTATGGGGACAGCTCTAGCAAGTCCGTATAGCAACATTATGGCCAGGATGATACGATCGGGGGTCGACCCTCTCATATATCATAGGAATATCTTCCCCAAAGGATCATCTTGAAAAGAAATCCAAACAAAACAACCTAATCTTTTTTACCCCTTCGTAACTTGTTAAAGACCCCAAAAACAACTTGAGTTGTGGTAACCACTCGATCTTCTTGACCCCTTTGTAACTTGTTGAAGACCCCAAGAACAACTCGAATGGGTTACTTTGAAGATTCAACCAAGATCGTTAAAATCCTCCTTTTGTGCTGCAAGTTAGACCCCTAACCAACCCGTGCAATAGACACCTAACCAACCTATAGAATAGACCCCTAACCAACTCGTGGAATAGATCCTTAATTGACAAACCCAAAAGAATGAATCAAATCAAGTGGATGAAACTCTAGGTGAAGGTTTTGGTCGCTATGGAATCACTCCAATAAGACTAGGATTTAATTCTATTCCAAGAACTAAGAAAACTCTCATAAAGAGAAAACTCACGATTTTATTGATTCATCATAACATTAAAACTTATCTAAAATTTGTAATAGTATTTTTGGCCTATTTATAGGTTTACAAAAGTCACCTAAAATATGTTAGAATAGTCTAGAAAATTAACTTGAGTTGTATCCTAACACAATAAGTAATTACTTAAGGATTACAACTTGTAAACTACTTAGGAAATTGAATAAAAAATAAACTTCTAAAAAAATAATAAGAAATTCGCCATAAAATAATAAATGGGCTGGGCCATCCTTCCTTGGACTCCATTGGGCTTCAATCTTGCAATTTTAAGGCCTTCAACTTGGGTCCATCACACCTAGCCAACTTTTGTGCATCATTTTTGGACCATATGCTACATCTTGGGCCTGTTTTATGAATGTATGTTTAATTCAAAACCAAAACGCAATCTTCAAGTCCAATTCTCTTAATTGATCCATGGATTCTCCAAGCTCAAGAATGGTTGAACACACAAGACTCCTTGTAGAATCATTCAAATCACATAAATTGATAAATATCATGGATGAATCTTCCAAATTTAAAACGGGCGCTACTACGCACGTATCAAAGGATTTGGGAGAGGCTAATATTTAGCAGAGTGTACTTCCAAGCTGGCTCCAAGACTCATTTCTTGAGGCGGTTGAAAATGCTCCACCTCATGTCTAAAAGTCCACCAGAAAGACTAGCGTCCATGTGCTAGCCAAAGAACTACCAAAGGAACTGCTCAAATTACCTCGGCTAGGGAATTAATGCTCCCTAACTAGTATCCCTTTAACTATACTATGGATACTTTAAGCAAATGCCCCTATCGTTCCGTAGTATAGTGCATAGGAATATCGAGTGTCGATCCCACAGGGACTATGCGGAGTATTAGTACTGTAACTTCCTAGAAATTCACATCAAAACCCATTTAATTCATGTTATGTCCATTAGTAGACAAAAAAAAGAAAGAGAGAAAAGAAAAGAAAAGGAAACCGAAATGCATTTTTATAAGGAGATTTCTTTTATTTAGGGTTTAGTGTTAATCTTTGATTTATTAGTTGGAAGATTTCTTAAGTAAATTAGGTTAAGTAAATGAGATTCTTTCATGATTAAGTGGTGCACCTAAGTACCCAATTTGGATTAATTTCATTGGATCATTAGTTTATAATAGTGTTTAATTTTGACTACTTCATCCTACCATTTTCTAGTCTTTTGACCAATTGAACTTTAGCTCAATTTTATCCAAAATTTTCACTTATTCTTTTGCTTTCTTTTCTTTCTTCTTGGCCGAATTTTCTTCTTCTTTTCTCTCCTCTTGGCCAAAATTATTCTCCCTATTTTTCTCTCTTTTTGCTTTATTTTTGTGCCATAAAGTTTGTTAATTACTAGGAGATAGATGATTAAAATCATCACCAATCAAAATTGGCCAAGTTGGTCACTATTTCATTAAAAGCATAAAACCTAGCATGACCCTTGTCTTGCTATAATTGGTCCTTCTTTTTCCCATTATTTTCTCTATTTCTCTTTCATTTTTTTTTTTTTTTGCCTAATTCTTTCTCTTTTCTCTCTTATTGGGCCGGCCCTCCCTACTCCCTTTTCCCTCTCTTTTGCTTTAAAATTTATGTCATAAAGCTTGTTAATTATTAAGTGATAAGCGATTAAAATTGCACCAATCATATTTAACCAACTAGTAACTATTATGTCAAAATATCTAAACCCTAGCTTGACTCTTGTTATGCTATGATTGGTCACTTCTTTTCCCATTTATCTCTTTATTTCTTTTCTATTTTCTTGGCCTATTCCACTCTCTTTTCTCCCTCAAGTGGCCAGCTCTCTCTTGCTCTCTTTCTACTCTCTTTTGTTTTCATTTTCTTGAAACTTTCTCTCCAATTTTAGACAATCTCCACCATAGAAAGTGAGCTCCTCTTCTTCCTAAGCAAAGATCTAAGCTTGTTTGAGGTACCTACTATGAACTTTTGCTATTAATTTCAAGTTTTAATTAGCCTTTTGTTCAAGTTTTATACTAGGTACTTGTTATTAGTACTTGAAGATTTAAGCTTGAAATGAAATTTTACTTGCTAGTTGAAGTGTTTTCTTGGTTAGATGGACTAGTAGATAATGTTTAAACCTTGAAATTTCACATATTATGTGATGAATGGTTGAAGAAACTTGGGCTTGAAATCTTGGATTTGAGTGGAATTTTGAGTGAAATTAAGTTTGATTTAAATATGGAAGCTATAGAACTTGTTGGAAATTGGATTGGTTGGTTTATTTCTTGCAGGTAAAAATTTTGGGTAGTCCAATTTTAAGGGGAGATGCTGCCAAAATTTCGGTAAAACCTAAGAAATAAAGTGATTAGGTTATGATTTAAAGATTTATAAGCTGTAATTTAGTAATTAGAACGTGCAGAAATTTCCGTAAGATGAGCTATTAGTGAATTGAACCTTTCCGAGCAAAACCCTAAAAGTTAGAAAACCCTAATTTTGAAAACCCTAAACCCTAGGGTAAAACCCTAAACTCCAAAACCCTAGAAATTAAACCCTAGAAAGACTTGAGGTATTTCTCGAATTTTCTTATCGAATTGCTTAGATTTTAGTCGGGTTTTTATACAACTATTTTTTTTTTTGAATTTCAGGATACGGAAGTGATTCCCTACCATATTACGAAACATTTTCTTAAAGTATTTCAGGTGAGTGTCTCTATGTGTGCATGATGCATGAAATGTTATGTTATAGTTGAAATTATTATTTCATGTAATGTGTTACTTGAGGAGAGATGTGTACTTTATCGCATCTATTCCGCAATGTGTTATATGCTTTCATTATCCAATGTGTTACTTGTGCGTGAGACTTCCGTGACTAATTTTACCGTTACTTCACGGATAGTCAACCTAGACAGGCTTGGGAGGATATAAGGTGCTGGGTGTTTTAGGGTGTGTTGTTCTTTCCCCTTGAGTTGTGAATCCTCAAAGAGGCCAACTCCGGATTGAACTTTCTTGTGTGTTGGCCCTCCAAGGTCGAGATTACTCCTTGGATGTGGTAGCCTGTACGGAGGATTATAAGGTGAACGGTGGTTAGGGCTTGCTTGTTAATACTGGCATGACCTTTGGCAAAGACCTGAGCTATTATCTCGATCCTAACGTCATGGTTACATGATCAGTACTTGCTTCTCCTACAGTTGAGCTTGCTCCCGTAGTTGAGCCTTGTATCCGCCATTGACTACTTGTTAATTAAATTGTTCATACCCTGCTTATTTAATCTTGTCAATTATTTTATTCTATAAAATAATGAATTCTTGGTATGGTTGCATGACTTGAGCACTCACTGGGCTATTATAGCACATCCCGTTCATTTGTTTTCTTTAATCAGGTTTCCCAAAATACTAAAACTAGAAAAGCTGCTTTTGGATATAGTAAATGTTTTGTTTCATGTATTTTGATAGCCTAATTGTGTGGGCTTTTATTGTAAATGCTATGTATATTTTGGGATGTAAACTTTTTGTGATACTTGTACTTTCGAATGTACTAAATGAATGTATTTCATTATGAATGTATTTTATTTTGGGTTAAGTACGCTTGGATGTTCCGAGTAAGTACGTGATTTGAGTCTTGACGAGAGCTAAGCAGGCAGTTCGCTAAGCCCTTTGGTGCGCCTCTAGGTAAGGTGGGGCTGTCACAAGTACTAGCTTTCTTTCTATTATCTAACCTACCAAAATGAGGAATAAACTAGTGAAAAATAAATTAACCAAGTGAAACTAAGTAGCAATCAAGAGTAGCTGACGATAAGAAGCAACAATTCTCAAGGTGAGATATAGATGTAAAATTTCCCTAATTCTTACTTATTAAGGATTGAATTCTTGATTCATGAACAACCTTAGTTGTTTAGACCCTAAAATTTCTAAATTAGGCTATAACATTTTTCAAGAGAAATAACCCCTATCCCTCGGATGATTAGCCGAAATCTCTTCTCAACTAAAACCCCAAGAAGTTGCATTAATTCTTGTGGATTTATTGATTGTCAAGTTTTTATCCCAAAACCCAACCTAGGGAAAAACCCATGTAATCCTATCTCTAGAAATTCATTCAAGTTTTCTTCATTTGTGAAGTGATCTAGTCAATTTCTCAATTTCTCAATATACTCAAATTGAAATCAAGGATTGAATTAAGATTTGTGCACAAACCCAATTCAATCAAACAAGAAATTCCCAAATAAACCTAAACAAAGAAGATTTTCTTTTCATAAATCAAAGAAATAAATCCATAATAAGCGAATTAAGGTTCAACCTGTAGACACTGAATTTTGACACATCATTTATTTTCAAACATTGGGGGGCATATTTACATTTTTCTAGCCAAATTTTAATTTTTCAATAATCCGGGGGCAAAATAGTAATTTTATCTGTAAATATTTTTTATCAGCTTTTGGGGGTTTTAAAATACATATTTTACTTTCATGTAAAATTGTTGATTTTTTTTATGATTTTTCTAGATTTAATTGGTATTCTTTTATATTTTTACTAGCACAAGGGCAAAATAGTAATTTCGCCTTGCGAACACCATTTTAGCTCATTTTTAGTTCCAAATTCATTTTTCTAATTCTTTAAGCATGTTTCTATTTTTTTTATTTTTCAAAGACAATTCCTTTTTTTTCTGTGAATTTTCATTGCCCAAGGGCAAAATCGTCATTTTACAGTTTAAATTCATTTTTCGTCAATTTTTTAGTCATAAATACATTTTCTAGTGTTTTAAGCTTATTTTTAATTTTTGGTAATTTTTTGAGATCAATAGCTATTTTTTTGCAAATTTTCATTGTCTAAGGGCAAAATCGTTATTTTACAGTTTAAACTCATTTTTTGTTAATTTTAAGTCATAAATGCATTTTCTAGTGTTTTAAGCTCATTTTTAATTTTTGATAATTTTTTGAAGTCAATAGCTATTTTCTGTGAATTTTCATTATCCAAGGGCAAAATCGTCATTTTATAGTTTAAATTCATTTTTTGTCAATTTTGTGTTATAAATGCATTTTCTAGTGTTTTAAGCTTATTTTTAATTTTTGGTAAATTTTTTAGGCCAATAGCCATTTTTTGTGTATTTTCATTGTTCAGGGGCAAAATCGTCATTTTTACACCCCGAGCAAGTTTTTTCAGTTTTAAGCTCTAGCTTTTATTTTTGAAATCTACTTTGAATTCTTTTTGGAAATTTTAGATATTTCTGTCATTTCTTTTTATTAATTTTTAATTTTCGAGGTTAAAAATATTTTTTAAAATAAAATTAGTATTTTTATTACCGGTGGCGTTTTCGTTATTTTATAGCATTCGGTGACCAAGACAAGTGGCCTATAAAGAAAGGAGGAAAAATCTAAAACCCTAAAAACACATTTGGTTTTGTCCAAAAAAGATCAAAACACATAGTAAAACACCTAAAAACACACACACACTAGCCGCCACCTCTTTCCTCAGTTAGTGTTCATTGGACCAATTACTGTTCATCCCATATACACTGATTCATCATCAGATCATTTTGAAGTTTCAAAAGGTAACTTCTTCTCTTTGTTTTATTGAATTTGCTTTCATTTTTTAGGGCAAATCTGATTAAATTTTTTATGTTTGTTGAGAATTTTATTGTAGCCATTAAATTTTCTTTCGGTTTTGATTTTTGCTGAATTTTTTTTAGTTATGTTTCTGGGTTTTATTCTTGTTCTTCTGTGTTGTTCTTCATCTTCTTTCCTCTATCATCCGGATCTCCTCACGGCCACTTCTTTCCTCCTCAACAAGCCACCACCAAAGCCTTTTACCTCACCATTTAAACACCAGAATCACCACCAATTCCTCCTTCCTCAACCCATAACCACCAATTGCCAAATAAACCCAAGACTAGACCACAATCGGTTCCAACATTGGATATCCACCACTTCACAACCCCCATCTATCATGAATTAACTACTGTCCAATCACCAAATCAGTTAATTCACCGCCTGCCAGCCACAAACAATCCCTCAAACACCTAGTTCAATGTCCACCTAAGCCACAACCACCATCTGAAAATACACAACTTCTCCACCCGCAACCACCAGAGACCAACAGCAGCCCCTCCCCCTCCTCAGTCAATAGCCATCACCACAAAGCTAGTACCATTCAACCAAACAAATTCAATCAAATAGCCAAACTTCCACCACCTATTACCTGTAAAAGAAAAGAACCAAACAACCCTAATCCACCATCACAGACGCTCCTTGTAAATGCCAAAAACACCACCAGCAACTCTTCTTCTATCACAACCCATCGCCACCCTCATCACCCACCAACCCCAATCCCATTGTCACAGCAAGCCTCACAATCAAGCCAAAATCACCACCAATCACAATCTCATCCATCACTAGCTCCACCGATTTTAACCATTGGCGTCTGCCAACAAATTTCAGCTCCACCAAACAATTCCACTGCCTGGAAAAATCACCAAAAACACCAAGTATAGGCTAGCCTGAAACAGACACTCCATCACCAGCAGCTGCCCTCCTCCCTTGCCACCAAATTCCCACCAAAACAGCTCTTATTAACCACACTCAAGCTCCATAAACCTCCAATTCACCATCCTACTAACATCAAACCTGCATAAAAATAAAAACAACATCAACACCCAATCAATCACCAGCAATCCACTCACCAGCCCCTCACCCCACCGCTGGAGTAAACTCACTACTAAGATTCCCCGAAAAACACAGCCTCACCACCACATAGAGTGCTGGAAAGCTAGAGAAAGAAAAGGAAACAAAACCAAAGAGAAGAGTTGAAGTGATTTGTAGAGAGAATAGAGAGAAGAGGGAAAAGGAAATAGAGAATCAGAGAGGGAATTAGAACTGTGAGAGAGAGTGAGCGACAGAAAAGAGATCAGAGAGACAAATGGAAAGAAAACAGAGACAGAGAGTGAAACCGGAGAGGAGAAGACAGAACCAGAAGAGAGAAAGAAAGAGAGAGTGAGAAGAGAGAAGGAGAAACAGAGAGGAAAAAATTTAGAGAGATAGAGAACAAGAATTGAGAGAGAGAATCTGGTGAGAGAAGTAAGATCAGAAAGGAATAGAGAAGGAAAGAAAGAAGAAGAAAAAGCAGGGGAGGGAGAAAGAAGATGAACGCGTGCAAGAGAGAGAGAGAGAGAGAGAGAGAGAGAGGGAAGAGAATCTGAAATTAGAAAGTGATTCTGGTATAAGCAAATAACAAGAAAAGGAAATTGGGAATTTGTTTTAAAGTTTAATTATTTAAGATTTCAATTCTTTTTTAAGTCTTTAATTTGGTTAATTACTTTTAATTTTGTTCCTGATTTGGTTCATTTCAGTATTAGTTTGACAATTAATCTGGTAAATTAATGTTAATTTTATTAATCAGTTTAGTTTTACTAAGTTTGACATTAACAATGTTTTGAGTACTTTATTATAAAATGAACATTTATGCTTTGAACCCCTTAGAATTTAATTGTTTTCGCAAGGCCCCTTGAGTTCTTTTGTTTTTATGCAATTAAATCCTTATTAATTATAGATTGCCCCCTCTAGGTTTAGTTTTTTTTATCAATTAAATTTATCAATTGCAATTTGTCCCACTTTTGTGGAAATTTATTGTTTTGTTCCCCCATTTCACTTTAATTTGTATATTTGCCCCTTAGATTTATGTAAATTTTCAGTTTTGACCCCTTAAGCTTTATAGAATTTTTATTTTAGTTTTTAGTCCCTTTAAGTTGCTCAAATTTGCATTTCTTTGCCCCCCCTCACTTGCTGAAATTTATGCTTTGATTCCCAATTTGGTAGAATTTTGCAATTTTAGCTTAAGAACAATGCTTCAAATTATTATTTGGCCCTTAGGTTTGTTTGAATTTTCTTTCAAGTCCTTAGTTTAATAAAATTTGAATGTTTATCCTCAATTTTTCAATGCTTACATACTTTTTAGACTTTATTTCTTTATATTATGGTATCTTGACCTGTTTGTTTTGCATTGGATTTTCATGGAGAGGTATCCCGATTTCTCGTTATTTTTCTTTTATGTGCTCCAATGTGATTTTTATGCATTATTTCATTATTATTATTTGTTTCTTATTTTTACATGCTTTTCACGTATTTATTAATTTTTATGTTATTTAATTTCAAATTTTATTATTTTGACAAAAATGTAATATTTTTTGTATTTAGCTAGTCAATGTAATAGTTCGGCTAAAATTCTTATTTTTAGCAAAAACTTTGTATTTAGGTAGCAAGTGTAATAGATAGGGCATTTCAAATTCCCCCTTTAAAATTGTAGCTAACTTCCCCGGTGTAATAGATAGGGCTTTTGTGCTTTTGCGTGCTTACGTGCTTATTTATTTTATCGCTTTCATTAGAATTTTGCATCTAGATATTATGCTTATGTGTTATGTGCTCTTACTTGACTTTATATGTCTTCATATAATTAATTTTCTTTTAATTTACACTTTACTATTTAATTTATGTTTAATGTTATTCCATCACCACACTAGTCCAACGCTAGTTGTGGCTTCTTCTCGCTTTTCCGCTAGTCCAACGCTAGTGGAAATCCCTAGAAAGGGCTTATCCAACGCTAGTCCCTTAGGTCACTTTAGTGATAGCTCCATTCGTGTGCATTTCACATCCCACTTCATACATTTTTAGTTTTCTTTCCATTCTGCATGATTTTTATTATTATTTACTATTATTTATTCATTTATTTTGACGCATCCTCTAATGCATGACATCTAGGTTGCATTTCACTTAGACTTTAGAACATTTGTGTGATCCGACTAGAAATTGTCGCCTACTCATGTAGGAAGCGGTGGCACACATGTCGTTCCCCCCTCCGTGAGTAGGAATATTCAGTCACGAGACATTAGTCCTCGTACCCGTTATGTTGCATTCCCACTTTCTTTGGCCACTTATTATCTATATTATTATTTTTTCTTTCTTTTTTTGCATTTCATTTTGCATTCACACTCGTGACTCCCTCGAGGTTTCAATTCGAGTTTCGCAATTAATGCGATAATTCCGACCAAACCTCGACGAAACATGCCGACCCTCCCGATACCCACATTTAGATTTTAGGATTTGCATTCATTTAGACACATCCAAAACACGATAGAACTTAGGGTTAATTTAGGAAATTTTGATTAAACCTCGCAACTAGTCTTGGATAGGTTGAAAGGGTGCTTTAGGCGCAAGCCTTTGCCTTCCCTTTCTTCAAAAATGACTCCTAAACCTTTTTCTGTTGTTTTTCGTAGACCGGAGTTGAAAAGGGTTTTAAATGATTTTTTCTAAAAGTTTACTTTTGTTTTGTTAAACGATTTTTTTGGTTGACTTGGTATACCCTAACTCAATACCAAGTGGCAACTCCATTTTTTAAAAAAAATAAAATCCTTTTTCAAAATTAGTTGGCCAAAACTGTCGCACTTTTTTTTTGTCCTGGCCTTATTTTTAGTATTTTTCTTAAATAACATTTTTCCAATAAAAACTCGATTTTTCACACACGCACACGGTTTTTCCCAAAAACTTGCTTTTAAAAAGGGTCATTCGACTAGATCGTCTTTTCGGGATGCGACAGTCAACAACCTCACCGCGTGTCATTTCAGGGCGCGACACAACCCATCTAGTCTCTAGGCAATTTAGAACATAATAATGAAGAAAGACTCAATAAACAACAAAGTAAAACTAAAGAAACTGATTCTCATGAAGCCCATCAATCTCCCTTTGTTGTTGTAGAGAACATTTTCTTCATTGTTGTAATCCTCGTGCTAGCCCCCTTGAGTTGCTCTTGTTCCTAATTCTATTATCTCTCTCTCTCAATTGATGAGAAACCTTAAGACCCCTAGCCTCCTTGAAGGTTGAGAGACTCTAAAAACTACTAAAAGAAGAGGAAAAGCCCCTAAAAATACACGTTTTGCTGCTAAAAATTGTAAAAATCCATTATCGAAACCGCTCACATTTTCTCCAATGAAACACCTGCGTTTTCTCTCCATAGAGGAGAAACCGTGTGTCTAGTTACTAAGAAACCGTGCGAGGATTCTCCCGTGGTCTCTCTCTGCCTAGCAACTATGGCACACACCTCGCAAGGATTCTTCCAAGGATTCTCCACAGTGCACTTGAAAGCTTTACTTTTTTTGTCCAATCCAGGATTGTTTTTTCCACTTCTTTCCATCATCTATGATCAACGTCTAATGGTCATCTTTTCATATTTACTTGATCAATTGATGATGAAACACCTTCACCTATATAGATCATTAAATAAATGCAAGTAAATAGCTCAATTGAGCTCAAATAAGCACTTCAACAGAACAACTCAAGGCTAATTAAGAAAATAGATGAATTGACCCAAAATACTTAACAAAAACCTAAAAACTAACCTAAAACACTAACTTAGACCCTCTAAACATATTTATAAATGGACCATTATCACTATGATTGTGAGCTTTAAGTACTATCAAAATTAAGTAAAATTCACAAAAACAAGTAATAAAATTTATAACCTAATACCCCTTTTTGCAAGTGCACGAGTCAAATGTAGTAGGAAAAGTATTAGGATCGATTCCACGAGGAAACAAGATATAGCAAGTACCAAAACTATAAACTTGTTTTATTATCTAGACAAAACATCCAATAGGCGCTGTGCAAAGTAAGAAAATTCAACTACTTGAAGTAAATGAATGGTAGAAATTCACAAGTACAAGTACTAGGGTTTAGAATCCACTAATTGTCATTAATATGATTGAATGAACTAACAGCTTGCCATATTAATCTTGTTTTGCTTAGGATTGCAATTTCATACGAAATCAAAACTTGTTTTCACCAAAAATTGACTAGAGTTTAACTATTTCCATGATGAACCCTTGTGAAATGCATGAATTGTGGTATTAAACAATCTTAATCCACCTACTTATACCACTATTTGCATGTGTGTACAAACATAAGCTTCATCTACCATTTTCCAATGTTATAAGCATTTCTTAATGTCAAATAACATCTAAATGATTTGCAATAGTTGATCAAGCTACTACAAATGTTAAACCTTGATAAATGAACAAGAAAATACAAGTTATAGAAAGTATAATAACATTCAAATCATATAATTAGTTTCATCTAACCTTAAGACATGTATTTAGTTAAACATAACTTGTATGAATAACATATAATAGAAACAACTAATAAACAAGTAAGGAATTAAAGAGCTAAGGTAAGAAATGCTCATTTGTTGATAGAATATGGCTCCAAAGCTTCATTTCTCATTGACATGAATTGATACACATGAATCCTCTAAGAGTTTGCTTACAAATAATGAAAATTATTCTAAACTACAAAGAAAACTACTACTATAAGCTACTTGAGAGTGCTTCTCCTTTCAAGACCTCTTATAAATGTCTTACAAGAGTTCCCTATTTATAGACAAATTCACCCTAATCATCTCACCAACTTGCATGGCAAATTGCATGAAAAATTGTCTTGGAATCACAAAAGGATTTACATTGAATTTGGCAATATTTTCTTGGGTAGTGCAAGAGCAAAGAATCTCCAAAAAGTGATCAAAAGGGGTTGAAAGATAAGCTGCAAGTTGAATCCATCTCTTTTTGGCCGACATGCAAGATCCGCGGGTCAAATCTACGGGTTGTTGGTCTGTGGATCTTGATCTGCAAATTGTGCCCAGAGAAAGGGTGAATCAACTTTTCCTCAAAACATGAGTATTGTATTCCTTTGAATTACCTTTCCAACACCATGAGAATCAAGTTATTTTCAGTTCTGGGTGCAAAGATATGGCCAAAATACTAAGAGGTAGTTGGGAGAGCTTTGTTCTTCAGTAATTTAGATTTTTGGCTATGAAGATCTAAGAACTAGATTTTGATGTTTGCATAAGAATTGTAGAACATACTCTTAGCTTTAAAATGAAAAAAGAATCATCTTGATCCAATATTTGTAACTCAAGTTATTGCCAAAATACTAAAATGTACTATTGTTGTCAACCCCTAGTTTTCTGCATTTCTTTACTTCCATTGCTTCTTTGCACTTCTCTTTTGCTTGTTATTCCTTATATGACCATAAGATCTTTTTGAGATGTTAACCCTTTAATTCCATGGTGAATTTTTCAAAGAAAATTTTTCAAAAGTTGAGCAAAACAATCCTCCAAGTTTGAATGCAAAAATTGTGCCATTTGAGCTCCTAATTCAATCATCCTTGAATCTACCATGAATGTGATGACTTGTGTTCCAATTGATCCAAATTATGATTGAATGTATAAAAGCTGCAAGATTGTACAAAGTTTGTGCATTAATTTGCTCAAAATATAAATTTCGCATCAAAACCATAAAAATCAGGTAAAAACCTTAATTTTTAGTAAAAAATTCTTCAAATGGAAGAAAGTTATTGAAAATGAGCCATTTTTATATCAAAATACTAAAAACACATTAAAAACATATATACAATACTATGCTAAAATAGATAAAATTATCACTTATCTAACTGACTCCAAGACCCAAAATCATTCGAGAGTAGTTTCTTGCAAAAAGATCAGGAAAGCACGGCACAGTATAGAATCCTTCTCCTGGTAATAACCAAAGGCCGAAAGAAAGGTTTGAATGTGGGCCTCCAGGTCCCCCCCTCCATAGTAGTAGGAGACATCAGACAGCTTAAAGCCTAACAATAAGGCGTCATCATTGATTTGCATTGTAAAGATAGGTTCCTTAAGAGAGTGTTGGAGATAGCATTATCAGCTCGCAAACAAAGAATCAGGTAGACTGTCCCCCAAATGCTGCCAGGCGAAGGTTTCCTAGATACTCTTCTCCTCCTAGAATAACTAATAGGGACCGCTACTACAAGTTGAGCACTTAGCCTCCTCACGGCCCTTTCCCTAAGAATAATTTACATTAGGGGAGCCTCTTCCTGTTTGGGGAAGGGTTCTCAAAGGCTCCTCAAGGACAACAGTGATGTGATGCCTTTGAATCCATGATAGAATATCTTAGTGGGATAATCACTCGATTTCCATAAATGGCTTCAAACTGTAATGGTTTAAATTGGAGTGTGTATGGACTAGTATAGATTGGTCCACTAAAAATGTTCCTACTCCTCTTCACTTGGAATAACCTCGGAAGACAAGGGCAGGTTAGAAGCCCAGGTCGTTTTATCCCTAATTGGCCTCCAATGCTTAAGTCAGAGAGAGAAAACTTGAATAAAGCTTTTATGAAAGAGTTAAAAGTTTATGGTATTACTGGCTTACTTGTGTTACCTATGCGTGGGATATTTATAGCCAAGAGGAGGGAATAGAGGGGGTTGAGACCTGCATTATTGCACCTGAAATATGACATCTGTAGCTTGCCTCATAGGGTAGCTGTATCAGCCATAGGTGCACTTGAGTGTGATCAAGTGATAGTGGTAAAAGTTCCCAGGCTCTTGTCATGTAATATCAGGTGAGTTTTTGCCATTACCTAGACTCCCGAACTTATACATTCTGACAAGCTCTCTTGGCAATTCATACCCAGCTATGTCTGTAAGGGCTCTACAAAGGGCATCCTTAATTGGCTCTTTTCACCCATAGAGATCACGATGCTGGTGAGATTGAGGTCGACCAATTGGATGCTGAACTTAGAATGAAAGTCAACGGAGACCAAGTAGATAAAAGATCCGAGCTGTGACTGAGCTGCCCATCTTAGGAGACAATAGTTGGTTCTTGGACTAAACTCTGTTTATTTGGGCTGAGTTTAGCAAGTGAGCCCACTAATAGGTGAGGCATTAAACAACTAGGGCCTTATACTTGGGCTAATCGGATAACAAGCATTGGGGAGATGTGATAAACTTGGGCATTTAAAATTGACCTTTACAGTTACTATAAACAAAACATTTTGAACATTTAAGTTTTTGATTATATTTTTTTTTTAAGCCCCTAAAACACTCATAAACTTCAGACGTGGTAGAAAATCATTTGAACTATGGCCTTATCTTCTTTTGCGAAGGCCTACGGCCTTATCTTTTTGCAAATAAAAATACTCCCTAAGGGATAAATAAAAGACGACTACTACAATCTAAACACACTAATGCCACTTGGCCTACAATGTCCGCCCCCCCCCCCCCCTCCCTTTTTTCCTCGTTACCCTTATGAGAGAAGACTTTTACAACATTAATGATACATAAAATATACTTGCCCAAGACATGAATTTTAGGGTAAATTAGCAGAAGCCTTCCTTGGCTAGTATCTTAGGGTTTAAAAGTACACCCTTTATTTAATAGTTTACGGTGACAATTACACATTCTGTTAGAGCTAAGAACCAAAATTAAAAAGTAAAATCTGTAAATAAATATAAGAGAAAACTGCAGTTTAGTACCAAATGTTTTAGGTATCAGCAGTTTCAGTCCCTAAAGTTTGGACAAAAGCAAATCTAGTACCAAATGTTTCAATTTTTTAGTGCATTTAGTCCTATTTACCAATTTTCTCAAAATCTTATTGCAATCTGGTCACATGTATCTCATGTGACAGCAACAAAAGTTTTCAAAAATAATTAAAAAAAAACTTAATTGTCATAATTTGTAATTAAAGGCACACACACAAATGCACTATCCAAGTGGATTTTTTCAATTTTATCTACTTATTTATTATTTATGAACTCAAATTAGTGCCTTTAATTACAAATTATGATAATTAAATTTTTTTAATCTAATTCTTTTTGAAAATTTTTGTAACCAGCAAGTTAGTATTATATGACCAAATTTTGATAAGATTTTTGTAAAATTGGTCAATAGGACTAAATGTGCTAAAAAATTAAAACATTTGATACTAGATTTACTTTTGTCCAAACTTGAGGAAACTGCCAATACTCCAAACATTTGATACTAAAATTGTAATTTTCTCTAAATATAAATAGATTCTTTCCCACCCAGTGAAGAATTCATTTTTTTGTTTCTTCACTATTTGACTTCTTTTTCTTTTTTATTCAATTTTATTTGAGAAAATGTTGTAGCCAACCTGCATCACAAAAACAAATTGATAAGTTTTTTAAAACAATAAAAAAGGAGTAAAGCTTCTTTGTTAATTTATCACTATATTGAAAAAAATTATAATTTGTTTGTTAAACTACCTAACTCCACGTCAACATAAACCTAGCACATTCCTCATGGCTCATTTTCCACATCAACAGAGAGACATTCATCCAGGTTCACTTCCATTGCCCCAACAGTTCATGCCACCAACTTGTTCCCTTGCCTCATTGGCGAAAACCAGCATTTAATTTATTTCTCTCATGTAGTTTCACCCTATTTCTGCCCAGAGACTATACAAAATAAATTTTAGTACATAAAGAAACTGAATCCATTGATTAAATTGGAGTAATTTACGTATCGCATCCTATTGCAGAAAATGTTGTCCAATTGGAGCACCTAATGACTGGAGAATGAGGTTATCTTTTGCAGTTGATGTCAACTCTTATTGCCAATCAAAAGAGGACATCTAACATAAAGAAGCACGAATCCACGAGCACACAACTCAAGGAAAAAGAACCAACCATCCATGGCTGCATAACCTTAAGTACTCCATATGGTTTACCTTTTGCAGTAGGTTCCAACCCTTGTGCTGATCGTAAAGGTACCTAGCATAAAGAAGCACAAATCCACAACGAAGCACACAATTCATGGAAAAAAGAAACCACCTCTGTCCATGGCTGCATAATCTGAAAGTAGCTCTAACCTTTGCATGCGAGGCTACGACAGAAACATCAATTGGTACTTTGACCAAATAGCACAATGAAAAACTGCACAGCGCATCCTGTCAAATATAGTAATCCAAGTCCCAGAGGAACCATGTCAAATACACTAGTCCAAATCTCCAAGGAACCATTCATCTCAAAGCTATAAACCCTAACTACGCCATATCTTCAAATCAACCGGAAACAATTAGTTAACCACAACACGTCATGTGCTCAACCAGAAACACTTAGTTGAATCACAACATTTAGAACTTCCACCACTAAAAGCACCAGAGTGATTAAAAGAGAGATTAAACGGCAAGCATTACACTTGCATTTAGGTTTTTGTATTGAAGTGAGGAGTGATTTCCACGTACAAAATTTTGGTCACCGGCGAACATATGCAGACCTTCATCTGTTGCCCTGACAATTAGCATAAAACTGTTGCCTGCCGGATTTTCCCAATACGAAATGATTTTGTATAAAACTATATTTTTCCATAAATTCCAGGTATATTATGGGAGCATTATGAACTTTAAATCATTTTTTTGCCAAATGTTTTACAAAACTACTTAATTTCCAGGTCCCAGGATCAAAGTTGGCGATCATAACCTCATGGCATTACATAAGTAATAGGAGCAAGCAAGGACATCTAACCAATAAGACTCATCAACTAACACATATTCTCTCATATACATTTCTAAACATTAAAAAAAAATGAACATAACGGTACTACAGCTAAACATACAGATACCCAAGATCTTGTCAAGAGGCGTAGAACTTGTCAAAAACAGAATTGGTTATCAAAGCATGAAGTATTTGTCCAACCAAATGTCATGCTCCGTTGACCCTCTCAATTCCATATCAGGAAACATACAGATACCCAAGATCTTGTCAAGAGGCGTAGAACTTGTCAAAAACAGAATTGGTTATCAAAGCATGAAGTATTTGTCCAACCAAATGTCATGCTCCGTTGACCCTCTCAATTCCATATCAGGCTTTCTGCAAAATAAAGTATTTACAAAATCAGTAAGTTTCAAAATGCCGAAAGAAATCATATGAGAAGCCTTAAAAGAGTAATAGTGCAGATCATAGCAAAAGTTTACCTGCATTGGAAGGTACAGCTTGAATTCTGGTGGAAGTTCTTCCTCCGAATATAGGCGGTCAGAGAAATAAATTCTTCTCAAACGACAATTGGCATGAACCTGAACTCTCAAAGTCTCCACATAATTGGTTCCATATGCTCTCCTTGTCAAATCAGTAAGATTCAGCTGGATCTGATTCCAACCTTCATCCATTCTCAAAGGCATGGTGCAGATAAATGGTTTCACTCTTGTAACAGCCTACAAAAGATGGAAACATTTCAATCTGCAGTAGTTAAAGTTACTATCAGATTGGCATTTCACTCATGCAAGGAATCTCATTTTGCTTTCAGCAACATATCTGATACTTCTATATTTGGCCTCCTAAGCAAAAGTAATCCACCAAAACAACAAAAAAGAATCACGAAACAAAACTATTACATCACTCAAACATAAAAGAGATACCATCAGCTAGTAACCATTTGTGTTACAAAATCATTGCTTTTCACTTTTGTGAACTTCAAAGACCTGCTCAGAAGTAAGCTCCCCACTTATCAGAAAGCATCAAAGCAACAGCATAAAGTAGATGCCATATGCACCAGTACACGAAAAGCATTGCATCTCCCAATTTATATTGCTCTCTTCTCTTAATTTTCTTTTCCTGTCTGGCTAACACGGATGTTTGTGCATACAGGCTTACAGAAACACCATTTCTCTGTATGTTCCAGTAATGACAAAACTTTCATCCAAGTACGTGGTGAGTGCATCTGTGTGCATATGCATAGTTGGTATTCATTGAACAAAATATATATAAATCCCTTCTGTAATATCAGTGACATGAAAAATCCATTCAAAAAAAAAAAAGAAAAAAGAATATAAGTACCAGACATGCTAAAAACAACGCAAACTCAGGAACAGAAAAATTAGGTCAGTGAAAGAAAATTGTAATGCTTCTAAAGAATTGAGATTTTCCTGCCATGTGACAGCTTCTAACACCATACTTTATTCAATCTAGATAAGACATTAATTTGGCCAAATGGTTTTCCACCAAGGAAGAGACAAGTCTTTGCTCTTACAATTTAAGCAGAAGTTTGGCAAGACATTATTCTTTTATACCATTCTGTTCTAACCACACCAACAGCCTAGGCACAGTGGGCACTTCTACTTATACCAAAAAGAAGTACCAAGATCCATCTCTCAGCTCAAAAAGACACAGTGGGCAAAAAATAAAAATATGCCTCTCCCAATAGTGGAATAAGAATAATCCTATAAACAGTTACAAAGTTAAAGCATTATTCAGCCAATATAACATTTATAGGGGGAAGTAAGGCAGAAAATCCTTCAAATCACATATTCTTTGTGAGTTGCATATTATGAAGGAATATTTTCCGCACAAAGTACTCACAACATGGCAAACAAATGAACACTCAGAAAGGCTTACACACTTGATAGTTTGAAGCACGAAATCGCCGGCGAACATTTTTATCATCCAGCACCTGAATCTCAAAAGTGAAGTACTTCTTTGGATTTTTAACAATCATAACTAGGAATGGCAGCTTTATACCAAGTGTTGCATTTGGATCAGCTGGGCATGTAATATATGTTGATTGGATATTTGAACCTACAATTTCAAGAACATTCGATTGTATGTCTTCATCTTGTAACCGTTTGATTTGGCCATTGACAACTGCAAGAAATCCAAAAACAGCACTAAAAATGACGAAGAATATTTGAAAGAGATAAAAAATGTGCATAAAAAGAATCTGAAAGTTAGGTCATCTCTTGCTGTTTAGCAAACATACTCCTGTAGTTACATCATAACACATTTTATTATCCAATAAAAACAGACAACCATTTATTTATGAAGCCTGTGCATGTAAAAGATATACTAACACTATTTTATGCATTCCATTTGTGAAATTATCAAAAGTCCTCCATGGAGAACTGCAATTGCAGTTTACAAAGAAACGAAACCACAATTAATTTTGCCTAATGATTCAACAAGAACCTGAGAAGGTTAAACAATCACCCAATGCCCTCCTCAATTATTAGCCCATGAGAAAAGATGCACAACAGTTTTTGTAGCTACACACCTTCTTTATCCCATATCTGCAAAGGTTTGCTCCTAATAGACATGAAACATAAAAGTAATACAGGATTAAGAGTCGAGTGCTCATAAACTGAAACATAGGTAAAATTTAAGTAATATAGGATTAAGAGTCGACTGTTGACAAACTGAAACATGGTTAAAAGTTAAGTTCCACATACCCCAGGCTGTATAAAATGGAGAGGAACCCGGACTGGAAGGTGTTCTTAAACATTTCTTCAAATAGCTATTACAACGAACTACTACAATAAAAAACAAAAATCATCAACAATCTTGCACACTAGGTATATGACATAATTTTGGAAACAGGTGAATTACATTACACCATACAAATTTTGGGGAAAGAAGAAGTTGCAAGATACCTCCACTAGAGTTTTTTAGTTTAGACACAACACAACATAACAGAACTGAATCTTCAATTTATATCATTGAAAACTTCAAACTTTTAAGGCGTAAAGTTTGATAATCAAATAAACCATATAAAAACATAAGCAAACCTTCCTCAATTTGACCCTATAATGTAATAACAACAGGGATGCTAAAACTCAAGATGATACAAATACATATAATACTAGTATTCCTTTCCAAATCCTAATATCACATTTATTGATTGTGCCCTGATATCAAGATGATAACTCAAAATCTATATTTCAAAATCTAGATCACAATTACATTCATGGAAGAACTTATTGAAAGCTCTTTTTCTCCTTTGCCCCACCAGCCACATGACATAACTACATGCCATTTTAATTCCAGATTACTCAAAGGAACAGGATTCACATACCAAGATGTCTGTCAACAGCAAAATCCACAATTTGGGACATTGCATCATAAACATAGGATCAAATTTCTTAAATACATCTCTAAAAACCAGGCCCCTTTTCCTTTTAGTCACCAAATTCAAAAATACAAATGGTTTTGTAAAACCCTTATTTGATTCATCCTCGGTTCAAATAGTTTCCTTCTTCTTCCAGATTTGAAGCCAAAAATCAAAGGATTCTCACTACAAAAGAAAGCACTAAACCCAAAGAAAAAAAAAAGGAAAACCTCTTTTTCCACAACTTAGCAGATTAAAACCAACTCACTATTTAACCCTACAATTTCCTACATCAAAAGACAAGACAAATTTTGATGCAATACATCAAATAATAAAACCATATCGTGTGCTAAAGGAATTGGGCCGAATTAATTTGTAAATTTCGAATTGATAAATTGTGCAAGAACCAAAAAAAAAAAAAAAATCCAAAAGCCTGAAAAAATTTTTTACATCAGATAAATATACAAATGTCCTTAATATATCAGTAATAATCGAAATAATAGATAAGCTTACTACAAAGGATATTATTCACAACGAATTTCGATTTGGATCGCCTTTGCTGTGCGCCTGGGGGAGAGGGGAGCAGAATTAGAGCTTTTTGGCGCAGCGCTCACAAAATTAGCAGCAACGGGGAACGGTATATCTTTATTTTTTACTGTCCAACTATTACTATTACTATTACTATTACTATTACAACTTTAATAATGGCAGAGCAAACTTACCCTTGTAACCCTTCTTTGTACTTTTCATTAACTCCCCATCTTGGTTTGGTATAACTATTTGCACCTTCTCAATAGCCACTAGCAAATAGTTTCATTATTTTTATTTTAAAGTTATTTCCTTCTATTTTTTCCCCCATTCTAATTGCGCACATGTAACCTTTCATTAGTTTTTTGGAGAGCACTTGAAAAGTCTCGTGTAATGCCATTCTTACCAGGGTACGAGAAAAAATTTTGGTGTAATGTAATTACCATCACCAACTATACTACTTTTAAACACACTCAGAGTTGTGACCAAACACTAATAGTAATTATTATATTCTCAAAAAAGAAAAAACAACTAATAGTAATGATCTCTTAAAACTGCCCCTTACACCATATGATATTCAATTAAGAAAAAATTACAATTTTCGTACTAAATGTGTGGGGCATTAGCAGTTTCAGTTCTTAAAGTTTGAACAAAAGCAAATCTAGTACCAAATGTTTTAATTTTTTAGCACATTTAGTTCTATTGACCAGTTTTCTCAAAATCTTATCAGAATTCGATCACATGAAACTCACGTAACAATTACAGAAGTTTTCAAAAATAATTAAAAAAGAAAAAAATTTAATGGCCATAATTTGTAATTAAAAGCACACACGTGAATGCACTATCCAAGCGGATTTTTTCAGCTTTATCTACTTATTTATCATATATATATGAATTCAAATTAGTGTCTTTAATTACAAATTATGGCAATTAAAGCTTTTTCTTTAATCTAATTATTTTTGAAAATTTTTGTAATCGGCACATGAGTATCATGTGACCAAATTCCGATAAAATTTTTGTAAAACTGGTCAATATGACTAAATATGCTAAAAAATTGAAACATTTGATATTAGATTTGCTTTTGTCCAAACTTTCGAAACTGAAACTGCCGATGCCCCTAACATTTGGTACCATGTGGGAAGTGTATGTGAGTTGTGTAAAGTGTGTGAGAGAGAAATGTGTGAAGTGTGTGAGATGGTCTTGGGATTTAGTGTGTGTTCTTGGTGTCCTAGATGTAGGCTTGAAGATGTGTTAAAAAATATAGTGTGTGTTCTAGGTATTCTAGGTGTAAGGTTGAAGATGTACTAATGTGTGTTCTAGGTGTTATAGGCGTAGACTTGAAGATGAATTAAAACTAGCAAGTGTTCTTGGTGTTCTTGGTGAAAACTTGAAGATAAATATAAGAAAAAGTGTGTGTTTTTTATATTCCTTGTGAATACTAAAAACTAATAAAACAATCTCTTTAGGCTTTTTTTCCCTCCTCTTTTTTATCCCAAAAATGGGCTATTTATGGTGCACAAAAAATTTATCTTCCAAGAAATGAGTAAACACCAAAACGTCCTTGACAATCAAAATTACAACTTTGCCCCTATAAAAAATAAAATAAAATAAAAATTTATGTTCTTTCCCAAAAGCACAAAAAATGAAAAAATTAAAAAAAATGTAAATAATAAATTTATAATAGTAATTCACCTCGAAAAAAATTAGAAAAACTTAGAAACATGCTTTAAAAACATAAAAAATGGGACCCAAAAATGTCGAAAAATGTTCAAAAATCGAAATAACTGTTTTGCCCCTGTATTTGTCAAAATATACCAAAAAAATATCAATTAAATCCCAAAAAAATGCTTTCAAAACCTAAAAAATGAATTTGGGACTCAAAAATGGCAAAAAATGTTCAGAAGTCAAAATGATTGTTTTGCCCCTGTATTTGTCAAAATATACGAAAAATATCAGTTAAATCTGAAAAAATACAAAAATTTAAAAATGTGTATAAAAGTACAAAAAATGAATTTAGACCGCCCAAAACTAATGAAAAATATTTAAGATTAAAAAATTACTAGTTTGCCCCCAAAATTGCTGACTTTCTCATTTTTACCCAAAAATCAGGATTTGACTCCAAATAGTCGAAAAAGGTCCCCCAATGTTAGAAAATGAGCAGTGTGTCAAAATTTGGTGCCTACACACATATGTTAAAATTTGTGCATATTTGGTTCTATCGTTAGTATGTACAACCAGAAGTTCCCTTTCTTTCTTTTTTTCCCAACTCAATTGTTTTGCTTTTATTCTATTTTCTATGATTATTACTTGTCTTAAACTAATTGATTCGCATGTGCATATTTTTGTTGTACAAACTCATCATATCTGAAGATTCAAGTCAATATTCTAACTATGCCTTTATATAAATGCTTCAACAAAAATTAAATATGTTAATCTTAAACTTTTCCTTTCCATTCACATAGAGCTTTATTAGTTATTTTGGCAACTGCATTGATTTGAATATATTGAGAGATGATAAGTATACTTCTTTTGCTGGTATAGTGAGACTAAATATGTGCCAAATAACTCGAGCTTTTTGTCTTTAATTCACCAGTCTATATTCATATTGAATGTAGAGATCTTTTGACCTTTTCCATACCTCGACATATATTTCTTAGCTGACCATTTGTACATATTTTCTAATTATTGACAATGTTGCATTTTATCATAGTCAAGTAGTCAGTATCTGCATTGGAATCAAATGCTTTTTCTTGCGACATAGACTTAATCAATTTCTAACTCGTGCATAGCTCATTAATGCGGATTTGTGCATTTGTGTAGGCCTTTCCCTCCTCTGCATTTTAATGATTATTTATATAACTATGATTTTAATTTTCTATTTTTTTGGTGTCTGCTCTCAGAATAGATTTTGTAGTCCCAATCGTATATCAAGACTTTATCTACATTGGACGATGAAAAAGTTTATTAGAAATTAAACTATTTTATCTGCAAAAGTGAGCTATATTGAAAACTCATTAAATTATTTTCTTGTTATTTATTAGGTTTGTGCTGTAATGAATAGCATTAATAGGTGCAGGATTTACTGAAATGGAGAATTTTATGGCATGATTAACAACAATGTAAAAAAGAAATCTTTTCGATAGAAAAACACCTGCGAGGTTGTTGCCTTATCCTATTACTGTTGGTCATTGAGGCTATTGTTATAGGTAAGATTGCAGTTGCTATCTAATTTGACATTTCATTCAAGTTATAATTCTTCCAAGTTGCAAAATTTTATGGATTTGATTGATTCTTTCCTCTATAGTTGTAAAAATTTTCTAAGATAAATTAGATAGGAGAAATTTTCTACTCATCCACATCCTGAAGCCAAAAGACTTTCTCCTTTTTATAGGTTTTGAAAGTAGCACTTGAGCAGGTATGACTTTGCTCCATATTAGAAGCAATTCTGTCACAAAAGGTAGTGTAAAAACACAACGTCGCTATAGAAATTCATATTCTTTATGCTTCAATAGTTCAACTTTGCTGAAGGATTGGGAAGCAGTCCTTATTTCAACATCTTGAGATTACTCATTACTTTTACTATACAGCTTATTTTTGGTAGAGACTGAAAAATAATTATGCCAAGTAAAATACAAGAAGAAATGGTAAGCACACTTCACTGCAGAACCAAGCCCATCCAAAAGACGTCGCCCTCACATGGCAACCTAATTCCTCACTTTGAAGGTCTATTTTTTGAATAAGTAATGTCACGAATCTTTTTCTTATAGACTTATTATTAATATCCTATCAGTATATTATTACATATTATGAGCTTGGACAAAACAAGATTTGAAAGTGTTTGATTGAATATTTACTCATTTGCATTTATAAATGAATGACAACTACTTATTAATTAGATTTGTGGATTTTATATTCAATTTGCTATTTTTGTTGCAACTTATAATTTTTTGCACTAATTTTTGTTTTTGTCTTCAACTGTAAATTTAGAGTTTTGTTTGATACTGTAGTACACATATTGCAAATAAGCATTGACTACTTTTGGATTAGATTCACAGAATTGGGATCCAATGTACCATCTTATTCATGCACATCTCCAAACTTTGTTATTTATATGTGTTTATTATTACCTCATATGCCTTCAGAATAACATCTATGGAAGCTTTCAGCTAGTGTGCACTCGCTTAAAATTTGTTTGTTATGGCTTAGAGCCAAGGTATTCCAAGAGATTTAGCATCATCTAAAAGAACAAGTTGTTGCTGTAATGAATCTGAATGACTGTATTATTGCATTCTATGAAACAAGTTACACACCTGAACAACCAAATTGGTTTATTTTCTGAGACAGATGATACATCAAAATAGCCAAATTGATTTTCTTATCTACATCCTGAATTCCCTACAAAATATAGTGTCTATTATCATAAATACCAAATGAGGCTTTTATTTAAATATAATTATACTAAAACAACTGAATTCTATTATCACACAATCACCTTAAATTTTCTTACCTCCAATTGGGCTATGGAGCCTAACTAGTCTACATATATTATTAAAAGATACACTTGTTATTGTAGCGTGTCCAGAACTTGACATGTGGATAGGCCAGTGAGAGCCTTTAAACTGCAAATAAACATCATCGTTTTGTGTGGGCTATAGCCTATGTCTTTTCCCCTCCTAATATCTGCTCTCTCTCTCTCTCTCTCTCTCTCTTTTTCGTCCAAACCCAAACCACTTCCTTTTCTTATTCTACAAAATAAGAGCTATTAACAACGACTTTTTCTCAATCTAGCAAAATGGTCACTAGGTTTGATGCTCATGTAGGGATGGCAATTTCTAACACTATCCAAAAACCCGACACGAACTTAACTTGAAAATAGTGGGTTTGGGTTGGGAGTTCGCAGGTTCGTAGGTTCCCGAGTCAGACCCGACTGACCCGAAAAGAAAACAGGTCGGGTTCGAGTCGACCCGCGAACCCAGAAAAAAAAAAGAGAGAGAGAAAAGAGAAGAAGAAGAAAAAAGGAAAGAAAAAGAGATTAAAACACACACACAAAAAAAATGATCAAACACATTTTTTGTACATATTAATATCAAAGTCACTCACTAACATACATTAAATTCCTCTTACAATTTACTTTCATAAACCTAAGTAGAATTCTTAATTTTTCTTACAATTTACTTGATTAATTATCCAATGAATGAAATTTGTATTTGAATGTGAATAAGTGAAATGAGGCTGCAAAATGTTAGTAGTAATTTTTTTTAAGAAAAGAGGAAAGAAAAGAGATTACAACACACACACACACAAAAGAAAAAAAATGATCAAACAATTTTTTGCACACACTAATATCAAAGTCACTCACTAGCATACACTTAATTCCTCTTACAATTTACTTTCATAAACCTAAGTAGAATTCTTAATTTTTCTTACAATTTACTTAATTAATTACCCTCCAACCCGTTTCGGGTCATGTTCGGGTTGGGTATTTTCGGGTCAGTGGGTCGGCGGGTCAGGTTCGGGTTGGCGGGTTGACTGTTATATTTGGGTCTCAACCCGACCCGCCAACCCGTTGCCACCCCTATGCTCATGTCTTCTCCACACTTTCTGCTACTAAGTTTTTTATTTTAATTTTGATTATTTTCATTATTTATTCGCCTTTTTTGATGACTTTAAGTAGGATGATCTTTCTTGGCTAAGCTATGTTGATTTGCATTATGCAGTTGAAGTTTCGAGTGAAAGATGAGCTGATTGAGATTGTACAAAGTATAAGAATGGATCCCCTCAACCTCTTTTGCATATCTTTCTTCTCTTAGCTTAAGTTATTGGCAAGTGGATTTTTCTTTTCCATACATACTAACATGAGAATAAAAATTTGTTTTGCAAAATTGACAGGGCGATTTTGGTCCTTTTAGGCCACAAATAGCTAACTGGGCATCGATTTGGTTAGCAATGACTTTGAAGAAGAGAGGGAAATGCACAATTAGACCGTTTGACTAGATGTCTATCGATAAGTCTTGCTTTCAGAATAATTTTCTATGGTTTTTTTTTATGCCTTTTGTTTTACTAGCTTAAGTTTAATATAATTAGGTTTGGGCTTAAAGTAGCTGTTTTTGGTTTATGAAAAATTGAACTGCTATTTAATTTGTTCTTACCTATAGGAAGAAATTTGAGAAATGAAAAGTTTACAGGGAAAAGTGAATGATTCCATGTAATTTTCTTGGATTTTTTCTTTTTGGGTACTCAGTAAATGGAAAAGTAGAAAAAAAAGTGATGCAATTGGTTGATTATTGATTCTTTTACCGAATTTTTGTTGGGCTCTAGAATAGTTGAGACAAGTCTTGGAAGACGAGAGATATTGTAGAAAATAAAATGAACCAAGCTTGTTTTGTTTAGTTAGTACGGTGTCCTATTTTAGTTATTTGCCTTATTTAGGTGCCATGTGTCCTAACTTAATTGGTTATATAGTTGGGTCTTTTGTGGTGTGAGTGCATTTGATTATTGCCCATATTACTAGTACTAGTTTTTAGGTCTTTTGGTTCTGCTGCCGTGTTACTTCAATTTGGGAAAATTTACCGTATTCTTTTGTTATTGTTTTTTTGCTACCTCTCTTACAATCTTTCAATAAGAAATTTTTCTCTCAAGTTCCTTTGTGTTTCTTGTCTAAATTCCTGTGGGCTTTCTTCAGTTATTTGATTTGGGTCCATCAGAGTAGTATCAGAACCATGGCACCAACAAATATTACTTGTTTAGTTCCAAAATTGAAGAACAGGGAGAAGTATAACTTTTGGAAGAAACAGATGTCAACCCATCTAAAGGCATATGGGTTAAATCAATATGTAGAAGAAGGGATTGGTGAAGATGCTACTGATACAGAGGACATAAAGAAGGATAACATGGCGTTGTCACAAATTCATCAGGAAATTGATATATATCAATTTTTGAAAAAATTGTTACTGCGGATACGGCAAAGGAGGCTTGGAATATTTTGGAGAAAATAGACAAAGACATAGATCGTGTTCAACAAAGCAATTTGATGATGCCAAAGAGGAAGTTTGAACTTGCAACAATAGAAAATCTGAATCAATTGAATCATATTGTTCTTGTTTGTCAGAGATGAAGAACGAGATGGCACTCAATGATCTAATAGGGTATTTGTTGAGAAAGCTCTTAACACTTTACCCATGAAGTTTGATCACGTGGTAACAATAATTCAAGAGACCAAGGATTTGTCAGAATTAAAAATTGAAGAATTGCAAGGCTCATTAATTCTACATGAACAAAGAATTAATGGGAAGATGGAGTACACCTCAAATACTGTGGAGAAGGCCCTGCAAAGACAGTTAAATTTTAAGGCAAAGGATGAACTCAAGGAGTAAGGAAATTTTCAATAGAGAAATCAGGACAATAGCAATAGAGGTCGTGGTTACAACAATAGAGGTAGAGCCTAGGCTAACAACAAAGGTAGAGGTAGATAGAATTCTCAACGTGGTGGTAGAGGTAACAATTTTAATTTTAAAGATGGCCCTGATAGGTAAAGGTGATGGTTATAATTATGACAATAGATATAATTTTAGCCAAAATAATGATGGGCAAAGGATTAAGTGCTATAATTGTAAAAAATTTGGGCATAGAAGATTTGAATGTAGATCAAACGGCAATTTTCAGGCTAATGATGTTGAAAATCAAGCTTAGAATAATAATCAAAATTTAGAGACTTTACTAGTGGCATGTAATAATGATGGAGCTATTGATAAAAATAAATGGTTCTTGGACACTAGATGTAGTAATCATAAGTGTGAAAAAAATTATTTTCTAAGATTGATGAGTCTGTTAAAGGTAAACTCAAATTTGAGAATAACACTGTTTTACTAGTGTTTGGTAAGGAAAAAATTCTCATTAGTTTGAAAAATGAATCTACCAATTTTATATCTGATGTATTCTATGTGCCTTGATTGAATCATAATTTATTGAGTATGGGGCTATTGTTAGAGAAAAATAATGACATTCGTATCAAACATCGTGTTTGTATGATTTTTTATGAAAGAGTTGGTATGATTGCTAAGGTGATAATGACTCCAAACCATTTATTTCCGTTAAATTTGAATAGTGGAGATTTTTCTTGTTTGAAACTGTGATTGATGCTAACAATTGGTTGTAGCATATGTGGTTTGGTCATTTAAATTTTGACAGTTTGAAAATTTTGGCTAACAAAAGAATGGTTCATGGGTTACTTAGTATTAGTTTTCCTAGCAGAATTTGTGATATGTGTGTTTTGAGCAAGAAGCACAAGGAAGCTCTTCAAACAGGTAAATCATGGAGAGCAAGAAGACCATTGGAGATTATCCATGCAGACTTGTGTACTATGGAGGTTCCTTCTAATGGTGATTGCAGGTATTTTATTACATTTATTGATGAATTTAGTAGAAAAGCCTAGGTTTATTTTCTGAAAGAAAAATCTGATGCCTGTGAAACATTTAAAAAATTCAAGATTTTTGTTGAGAAGCAAAGTGACCATCAAATAAAAATTTTGAGAACAGATAGGGGTCAGGAATATATTGCTTGTGATGAGTTTTTTGAGAAAAATGGTATTCACCATCAATTGACATTCAAGTACACTCTACAACAAAATGGAGTGGCAAAGAGGAAAAATAGAACCATTATGAATATGGTGAGATGTATGTTGAAGTTAAAAAATATGCCAAAATCTTTTTGGACACAGATAGTGGCTTGTGCTATTTAGCTGTCAAACAAGTGTGCCACAAGAAGCCTTAATGATAGAACCCCTGAAGAAACTTAGAATGGTAGAAGACCATTTGTTGGCTACCTTAAAGTATTTAGGTGCATTGCCTTTTCATATATTCCTGATCAGTTGGGAAAACAACTTGATGATATAAGAGAAAAATGTGTATTTATTGGTTACAGTGAAGTGTCATAAACTTATAAATTATTTATTTCTATTTCAGAAAAAATAATTGTTAGCACGGATGTGACTTTTGATGAGAGAGATTTTTGCGACTAGAATAAAGAGGATCTCAGGGATGTAGATTTGACTTTAAATTTTGACAGGGATGACGAAAATGTTAATTTTTAACAAGTCCCTTTTACTCAGGGCTCACAAACTCAGTTCATTGGTCATCCACAGCGCCATAGACAGTTGCTTGCTTGTTTGTAGGATTATGTTATTACTCTTGATAATGTTGCTTCTGATGAGTAAATTGTTAATTTTTCTTTGTTTGCAGATTGTGACCCTATTGTTTATGAAGAGACTACCCAAGATGATCATTGGGTGAAACCAATGGATGAAAAAATTCATGCCATTGAGAAAAATAGTACATGGGAGTTTACTTCTCTTCCAACTGATATAAAGGCCATTGGAGTAAAATAGGTCTACAAAAAGGAGTACAAGCCCAATGGAGAAGTGGAGAGATTCAAAGCAAGGTTGGTTGCTAAAGGGTACAAACAGAAGCCAGGGATCGATTATTTTGAGGTATTTGCACATGTTTCTAGATTTGATACTGTTCATTTGATAATTTCTCTTGCTAAAAAAATAAATGAAAAATTTATCAAATGGATGTTAAGTTTGCCTTTTTGAATGGAGTGCTTGAAGAGGAAATTTATGTTGAATACCCTGCAGATTATATCAGAATAGGCCAAGAAGATAAGGTGTATAAGTTGAAGAGAGCTTTGTATAGTTTGAAACAATCCCCAAGGGCCTAGTAGACACGGATTGATTCTTATTTTATTTCTCGTTGATTTTTGAGTCCATGTGAGCATACTTTATATGTTAAATCTTCTACCCCTAGTGATGTTTTGATTGTGTGCCTGTACGTAAATGATTTAATTTTTACAAGCAATAATCCTAAGATGATTGTTGAATTCAGGGAGGCCATGATTAAGCAGTTTGAGATTACGGATTTGGGCCTGATGTCTTATTTTCTTGGTATTGAGTATTTTCTATCTGATCGCGGTATTTTTATTTCTCAAAAAAATATGCAGGTGATATTTTGAAGAAGTTCAAGGTGGATGGGGCAAAACCAATTTTGAAACCGGCTGAAGAATATTTGAAATTGACCAAAGAGGGCACTAGTGGATATGTAGATCTTACCTACTTTAAGAGTTTGGTAAGGAGCTTGAGATATTTGACTTCTATTAGGCCAGATATCAATTTTAGTGTTGGCTTGATTAGCAGATTTATGAAAAATCCACGTCAATCATATTTGCGGGCTGCAAAGAGAATCTTGAGGTATATTAGAGGTACTCAGGGAAATAGTATTTTTTATTCATGTAGTGATCCTATTGAACTTTTTGGCTATACAGACAGTGATTGGGCAGGTGATACAGTTGAAAGACAAAGTACTTCAAGTTATACATTTTTTACTGGCTCGGGGATATTTTCTTAGTGTTTTAAAAAACAACAGGTGATAGCATTGTCTACTACAGAGGCAGAATATATTACTACAACTAACAGTGCTACTCAGACATTGTGGTTGAGGAGGATGCTTGCTATTTTAAAATATGAGCAATATGGTCCTGTCGCGCCCCATTTTTCGAAAAAGGAATAAATGAGTGTTAGATGTTTTGGAAAAAAGAAAAGGAAGTGTTAAATGTGGTTGTGTTTATTTCATTGGAAAAAGAGGCGTGTAAATTTTTTGTAAGAATAATTTTTAGAGAGATAATTTATAAAAGACAGTTCGACAAAAATGTGACAAACGAATGCTTTACTTGAAAACAAAAGAAAAGGGCCTAAAATGGGACTTTAAAAATGCGACGATTTTTGGGCCCGAAAATAGAGTCTAAAAAGGGTTTTTTTAGTGAAAAAGGAGTCGCCACTTGGTATTGAGTTTTGGTGTACCAAGTCACCCGAAAATATTTTATAAAAGGTGAGAGAATTAAAAATGATTTATTTAAAGAAATGATTTTTGAGGAAAAACAAGAAAAACCCTTTTAGACGACTCCAGGTCTTTGAAAAACAAGAGAAAAAGGTTCGGGAGTCACAGTTGAAGAAAGGAAAGGCAAAGGCTTGCGCCTAAGGCACCCTTTCGACCTAGCCGAAACTAGTTGCGAGGTTTAGTCTAAATTTTCCTAATATAACCCTAAGATTTTATCGCATTTGGATGCAACTATATGAATGCAAATCTAATCCTAAAAATGAATATCGATAAGGGACGAAATGTTTCACTGAGGTTTGATCGGAATTATTGCATTAATTGCGAAACCCGGATATAGACCTCGATGGAGTCACGAGTATAGATGCTGAATGGAGTGCAAAAGAAAAGAAAAATAATAGTATAGATAGTAAGTGAACAAAGAAAATGGGGATGCAACATAACGGGTGCGGGAGACTAATAGACTCGTGACTATCTGTTTCTACTCACCGAGGGGGGAACGACATGCACGCCATCGCTTCCGACGTGAGTAGATGACTATTTCTTAGTCGGAATCACGCAAATGACCTAAAATTCTATGTGTAGTGGAATCTAAATGTTATGCACCAAATAGATGTTAAAATAAGTAATAAGTTATAAAGTATATATAAAAAACTCATAGAAAATGGGAAAAGCCTAAAAATATAAAATGTGTGTGAAATGGCATAGAGTGAACACGAAAAATGATCCTAATGCTAAAATGACCTAAAGGCATAGCATTGGACTAGCCTATTTTCTAAAAAATTCTCCGCTAGCGTTGGACTAGCGAAGAAAACGAAATTAACCACAACTAGCTTTGGACTAGTGTGGCGACGATACACATATATAATTAAAGCAAGTAAATAAATAAAGCATGTATTAAAACAATAAATCACATAAAAGCAAATAATAGCAAGTAGGAGCACATAGCACGTAAGCATGGTATTCTAGATGCGAGTTCCTAAGAAAAGCGAATAAAACACACAAGCACATAACACACATAGCACACAAAGCCCTAACTATTACACCGGAGAAGCCTAATTGCAATCTAAAAATAAAAAGGTAACCTATTTAGCCTATCTATTACATTTTCTATCTAAATACATAAAATTTTTGTTAAATGGATAACACATAAACTATCTATTACATTAACTATCTAAATACAAAATTTTTTGCTCAATAGAATATTACCTATCTATTACATTTCTTTGAATAATCAAAAATTAATTTCTAATAAATAACATGGCATAAATAAATAAACACTCTCACGTGGATAAAAAGTATAAGCACAAAAACACGTAGAAAAACACATAGGAGCACGTAGGAGCACATAAAAATATTGGAAGGGTAATCGAGGTACCTCTCATTCACAAACCCGATATAAATTGCTACTAAAATGAACAAACACGTCAAAATTACCACTATTTAATAATTCAATCACTAATTTGAATAATTTTCTACCTATCACTATGAACTCACTACGATAGTTCAAACAATCATAGCAATAATGAACAAAATAAGAGGAAGAAAATACTGATAATAATAATTAATTATTTAGGAAGAAAAATGAAAATTGTTTAAGTCAAAAAAATAAATAAGCAAATAGATAAATAAAGCAAAACAACAAAAATAAAATAAAAATAAAGTAAATAATAATAATAATAATAATAGAAGATAAAACATAATAATACATACATTGAAATTTTAACACCTCAAATAAGAATTATTAAAAATAACTAAAAGGAAAATAGAGAAACTAATTTGAACATTAATTAGACTAACAAGACCCAATCTTAGAACATTAATTATGGATTTGATAAAAAAAATAAAATAAAAAAAAAGGTGAAAAGAAATAATTAAAGGCTTTGAGGACTTAACTAATTTTAATTAACACTTTTTTTTTAGCAAAAAATAAAATATTATAAGATTTGGATTAAAGTGAAAATTTAAGCAATATTCTAAAGTAAAAATGTAATTTGCAACAAGTAAAAAGGTAAAATTATAATTTTTAAACCTTATCTACGGTAATGACATAGTTTACAACGAATTTAAAGGCCAAAATAAAATTTTCAGCAAGTATAATGCCCAAAAATAAAAATTCCAGCAATACTTAAGTCCAAGAATATAATTTCAGCAAAAGTCATTAAACAATACCTAATTTACAGCAATGTCTAGGGTCAAATTATAATTTTCAGCTATATAAAAGGGCCAAAATAAATTTTCCAGCAACTACAAGTATAAAAATACAAATTCCAGCAACAAATAAAGGCTAAAATATAATTCTAACAATTACTGGAGGTCTTAAAACAAATTCCAGCAACAAAAAGGACCAAAATATAAATTCCAACAACAATAAGGGGCCAAAAATAAAATTCCAGCAATTTTGGGGACAAAAATGCAAAAATTCCAGCAATGTGAAGGATCAAATTGCAAATTCCAGCCACATTCAAGGACTAAAACAGAATTCCAGCAACATTTAAAGCCTAAAATACAATAACAGCAAGCTTGGGAGGTAAAATTACAATTTTTATAAATATCAGAGGGTAAAATTGCAATTCCAGAAAAATTATAGGGGTCAAAATGTAATTACCGAAAAATAGAGGGTCAAAATGGAAATTAAAAAAATGTAGGGGCCAAAATTATAATTAGATAAAAGTCGGGGGACCTAAATGCAATTAATTAGGACCTAATTGAAAAGAAAATAAAATTATGGGGGTCAATCTACAATAAACAGAAATTTAAATGCACAAATCAGAAATTATCGGGGCCACAGTGGCATTAATAAAAGTACAAGCACTATAAAATAAATACCTATTATTAATTAAAAATAGATTAGAAAAACTAACTAACCAAAACGACATAGTTTTGAGTGAAACTACGTCAAAACGACGTAGTTTCACTAAAAACTTTTTTTTTTTTTTTTTTACTTTTCCAGATTTTTTTTTCTCTCTTTTCTTTTCTTTGTTTCTTTTTCTTTCTTTCTTTCTTCTTTTCTTCTTTTCTTCTTTCCTTTTCTTTCTTTTTCCCTCTTTTCTTTTTCTCTCTTCTTCCTCCCCGATTCCCCTCTGCTTTCCCTCTCTGTTCTCTCCGTCCGATCCTCTCTCTCTCACAGGTCTCTCTCGCTCCTCTTCTCTCTCTCTTTTGGTTCGAAAATCCCTAAATTAGCTATTGAATTTCACCAAATAATTTGTACAAAAAAGAAAGAGGGATGGAGAGCTTTTTACCTGGACCAAGGAGGCGGTGGGTCTGACGGTGGTTGTGGGATGGTTGCGTCCGGCGGTGGTGCGCTGGTCGGCGGTGGTCGTTGGTGATTGGAGCTGTTGTTGTTGGATTCTGTTTTTTTTTTTTTTGGCTGATTGCAGGGGTGTGTATGCAAGTGTGTTGGGTGTTGTGTGTTGCTGGTGCGTGACTGACTGTGTTGAAATGTGCGTGTGTGCCTGTGAATTGCTCGTGAGTATTTTTTTTTTTGCAGGTGCGTGTGCAGGTGTGTGTTTGAGTGTCTGTGTGTCTTCAGTGTGTGTAATGCGTGCAAATGAGTGTGTGTTGTGTGTGTTCTGCTTGGCTGTGAGTGAGTGAACTTTCTTGCAGAGATGTGTGTGGTGTGTGCATTTGCGGGATGAATATGCAAGGGAAGGGGGAGGTGTGTGTCTGTGTGCAAGTCTGTTTTGGTTTTGTGGAGCCTGTGTGCTTGAATGTGTATGCTTGCGCAAGGGAAAGGGAGGCAGAGGGAGTGAGACGGTGAATTGTGCCTGTGTGAGCTTAGTGAGGGAGATGTGATGTGCAGGAGAGTGTTTGAGGGTGGAAGTGTGTTGGATTTTGCAGGGTGCGTTTGTGCTTCTGTGTGTGTGCAAATGCAGGGTGTGTGTGTATGGTGAGCTTGTGAGATGAGTATGTGTTCTAATGTGTTCTTGGCAATGGTCAGTGTATGGAGTTGAGTGAAGTTGTGAGGGATCAGATGGTGTGGGAGTGAATTGCAGTGTGTGTGCAAGTGTGTGTGAATGTTTGCAGGTTAGTGTGTGTTCTGTGAAGGAAAAATGGTGAAGGTGGAGGTGTATGTGTTGCTGCAGGGGAGGTGAGGTGCAGGTGTGTGTTTATGCAGGTTAGTGTGTGTTCTTGTGAAGGAAAAATGGTGAAGGTTGAGATAGTGCAGAGAGGGGGCCGAGAGAGGGAGGAGGATGGAAGGGATTGAGAGAGGAAGTGAAGTTGTCTGTAGGTGTCTGTTTGTGCAGGTGTGTTTGGGTGAATTTTGTGTGAAAATGCAGGAAGGCAGAAAGAAGCAGAGAAAGTTGAGGGAAGTGTGTAAAAAATGGTCAAAACAAAACTCATTCCATATCCCCAAAAATCTGCTGAATTGAGTGTAAGATGGGGGAGAAGGTGGAGTTGGTGATAGGGGATAAGTTAGAAAAAATGATGGTCTTGGGCTCCATCTGCAGAAGCAAACAGTAGCAGCATTGCTGCTGCTGTTTCATTCTGTCTCTTTTTTTTTTTTTTTAAGAAAAAGAAAAAAATGAAGAAAACAAAGAAAAATGAAAAATAAAAATAATATAAAATGAAATAACATAAAATGAAATAACATAAAATAAAATAAAAACTACTTGAACACTTTTTAAATTATATATTCAAACTGAAATACAACATTACAGATTAAAACCGAAATACAACATTATAAGAAGGGAAAAAAAAGAAAAATTCAGTGTAACAAAATTAAAAATTAATTTTACGTTAGAAAAATACAATAAATAATAAATGGTCTTAAAATAAATAAATAAATAAATTATGAAAATTTTCTTTACATAAAATTTATAAAATGTACACAACAAAGTTCTCATAAAGAAAATTTTTAAATAATAAAAAATGCATTGGAAAATGTGACCCAAATATAGCAAAAAATTATAAAATTTATGAAAATTAATAAATGACATTACAAAAATCTTACCCAACATACATTATCACAAAAAACACATATAGTATAATTTTTACTCAAAAATTTTAAGATTAACACATTCTTGGGAAACGTGCCTTTGATAAATAAAAAGACAAAAATTAAATAAATACTAAACGACATCTAAAAATTATGAGATTTTTACAGAAAATTTATGAGTATTCAAAATGCATATATAAAATTTTTTCACTTGAAAATTCTCATGAAAATAGCGCATTGGAAAACGTGTCATTGAATAAAAAAATACTAAAATTTAAAATAAATAATGAATGACTCCCCAAAAATCATTAAAATCATAAATAATGATAAAAATAGTAAAATTATGTATTTAGGAAAATAAAATAAAATAAACTAATATTTACATGGTGAAATTACCATTTTGCCCCTGACACGACGAATTAGATATAATACGCGAAAATTGTACTCGACCCCCGAAAAATGAAAAATACCCTCTAAAATAAAGTAACACACATATTTTTACCAAAGGTGTGTCAAAATTTGGTGTCTACAGGTCCTACGAAGATTTTTTGTGATAGTAAGTCTGTAATTGAGTTGTCCAAGAATCCAGTTCTTCATGAGCATAGTAAGCACATTGACATCAAGTGCCACTTCAAACGTGAGTTGGTTCGTGACAAGGAGATTGAGATTGACTATTACAGAACTGAAGAGCAAGTGGAGTATATATTCACAATGGCTTTGAAGACGGACACATTCTTGAGATTGAAGAAGATGTTGGGCGTGTCCACATTTGAAGAGCTTGGTTTAAGGGAGGCTATGTAGAAAATAAAATAAACCAAGCTTGTTTTGTTTAGTTAGTACCGTGTCCTATTTTAGTTATTTGTTTTAGTTAGGTGCCATATGTCCTAATTTAATTGTTTATATAGTTGGGTTAATTGTGGTGTGAGTGCATGTGATTATTGCCCATATTACTAGTACTAGTTTTTAGGTCTTTGGTTCTGCTGCTGTGTTACTATGATTTGGGCAGATTTGCGTATTCTTTTGTTATCTTTTTTTGTGGCCTCTCTTATAGTCTTTTAATAAGAAATTTTTCTCTCAATTTCCTTTGTGTTTCTTGTCTAAATTCTTGTAGATTTTCTTCATCTATTTGATTTGGATCCATCGATACTGAGAAGTTTCAGCGATTTCCATCCTATTATGAAGAAATCTCAAGGTTTCTTTTTGATTAGTGAATTGGTTTGCATGTTATTTTATGTTTAAATTCTATGTTTTCTTGTTTCAATATGCATTTGTGCAGTTATTTTTTGTGTGTGTTGATTATAACCTTTATGATGTAGTGTGCGTGATGATATTCCCGATACATACATGGTTTGTTAAATAGTCAATAACTTTCCCCAGGTATGAACATTTATATTACTTACATACAAAAATTTAATATATAAATTTCTAGGTGAGGTCACTTATTGGAGACAACAAAGATATGCATTTTTATAAAATTCGAATTAGCTTAGAGACAATTGTAAAGGAATAAACATACACATTGATGGTATACTTGTTCTCACCCTGCTAAATTTGTTGTTGAAGTGACGTTGTTACCCCTTAATTTTATTTCTTCATGCTGTGAATTCGAGCTTGGAAATTGATTCTCCTCACAAAGGAAGAAATATGAAAAAAACATAAAAGAATATAAGAGAACATATAACTTGCATATATGTTATTCTATATTTATGTCTTCTTGTCATTATTAAAGTATGGTAAGAGAACCATTGACTATTTTGCTCCAGAGCATCCTATATTGCTTCATTGGCCGAAGATCATGTTTCATTAGTAATTTACTAATTTTTGTTTATAACATAAAACAGAAGAACTTGTGCGTGGATTATCATTTGATTAGTGCTTGTTGCAATCATTTTTTTTTTTTTTTGCATGCTTCATGCACCATAATTAGCTTCGCAAGGAGTAATTCTTTGTTTCTTTATGAAATTCTCTTTTCTATCCTTTAACAAATAAAGTTGATTGTTCATTTTATGCATCTTATAAAGACAAGATGGAACTGTTAATCGAGTTCTGACATTCCCTATTATACTCTAATATAGGATGGGTATTGTTATATAATTGATTCTTTTTTTACAAATGGGTATTAGAGATAAAAATTTATGCAGACAAAGTTAGTCCTGCTTTAATTTATTCAGTCTTATGGAAATTCTACTTTGACTTGCAGATGTTGATCCACAACCTTTTATATATATAGATAGATATTACATAGTTAAACTAAATCTTTAGTATGTCCAGTGTGTCACGATTAATCTTTGCAACTAAAAACTTGCTAGCAATGGAAGCAAATATAGTGTGTCCCATTTGTCACAAGAGCTCTCCAGACATTGTATAAGCTCAGTAGTTCAGATATGATATAGGATTCAGACAACACGTCAAAAAGACAGCCCCAAGTAGTCAATCATGGACCAAGGGTGAGTTTTCTATTCAGGTGTTATGTCTCTTGGGGTTTAAGCAATTGAATAAAAAGAAATGCAGCATGGCGCAATTCTTACCCTGTTGCACTCGAGACTTGGAACTACGTAAAACACATTTAATTTTCTATTTAACCAATGATATTAACCATGCCAAGATTTTGGATTTAACTATTTGTGTGTGTTTTTTTTTATTTGGCGCCAATTGAAGGATGGATGATCCAGTCTCCAATGGTTTTTCAAATAACATAGCAATATTTATTGCTGAGATAACTAAGTTCATAATGCTCGTTGGAAGTACTGCTGTGATTGAGAAAACTCCCGTGTTTATTACTTTTGTCATACCTTTTCATGGTCACAAAGCCATGGGAATTTTGCCTAGAGAAATGTTTTGTTTTTTTTTTCTTTTTGTGTTTTCGATTTTTTCCGAATAATTATGTATTGATTTCACCATTTAATTATGTAAATTTATCTTTTTTTAATATTTTTAAAGTTTCAATAGTTTTGTCGCTACTTTTTCCTCTTTTTGAATTACTTTTTCATTTGTAATGGAAAGAAGACATGGCAGCCAGTAAGAATATATTGCTATACTTTTTTTCGTGACTTAAAGGTTGGTAAGATCTATATTTTCAAATTTTTTTAGCTGGTTTTATTTATTTGAATTGAAATTTTAGATTATAGTTAGCTGAAGTATCGAGAATTTTGTTTTCCTGTAAGTTGTTTTATGTTCCATTGTCATGTTATAAAAGTTTTGAGTCCATAAGATAGTCTTTAGTACATCTCGTGTATCACAGTTGTTGTGTTTGCCAATTTACCTTTAAATGCATTTAGTGTGATTCTTTACAGGATAATGTTTGACTGGCAATGATATGTGACAACTCATAGGTTTGGAAACCAATAACAGATTTTAATTTGCAGTCTTAAAGACATGTTTTCATCGTATGTCATGTCAACTGTGTCTCAATCATTATTGTTCAAACTAACAAAAGGGAGAATTACATAAATTATTGTTCTTCCTTACAGTTGCAATTTATAATTTTTGGGTCCTATGCATTTTCAATGATTAACATATGCAAAATGTAACAGTTTGATTTTAAATTTCTGATCACTTTTTTGCCTAACATTATTATGCCAAACAACGAGCTAGTGAATTGGAGAGCAAAATTAAATTACATAACTTTTTCTTAAAAAAAAGGAGGAGGAAACGACGTCTGCTTTGTAAGGTAATAAAGGGGGAAACACAACAAAAATTCAAAATTTTATCATCTTAATACAGGATTATTTTGATAAAATTCATACAATTACAAGGGAATATAATTAATTATACTTCCAGCATAGATGATCTTTACATTAACAATTGGTAGATCCTTTTGATGATAGTATTGTGGCTACTGATAAGTAATAAATTTACTAATATTTTTATATGTTTTACCATGTTTTTGGTGTGATTTTAATATTATTAGATTAATTTAGATTACAAATGACTCATTTTCCAACTGTTTCTAAAATTAGGGTTTTTATGTCAATTTGTTATTTTGAGCAAATTAATGCACAAATTCTTGTATAATTTCCTGGGGTCATCACACTTAAACTCAATTTGGATCAAATGAAGTCAAGGAAGATCAATTTCAAGGGTAATTCAAAGGATTAAGTTAGATGAACTACTTGGAGAACAATTGCAAGAATAATTGTGCAAGAATATTTGGAAGGCCTAATTCTTCATTAAATTGCATGAAAATACATGGAAAATACCTGCACACATAAAATCCAAATTAGCAAAATTCAGAAAATCAAGTGGGGCCCAAAATTGGTGATTCGCGGGTTAGTTAACTTGCGGATCGCGCCCATGGATCAACAGGTCGGCATGAAATTTCTAGGGCTGCAACTTGCATCCATTTCCAACTGCTTTCTACAAACTTTTATGAAGAAGATAGGGTTTTTGTAGCTGGAGATTCTTTTTAGCACACAATTGAAGGCTTTTATATCCATTTCAAATTTCAATGCAAATCTTCGTCATTTCAATGCATTAAATGTAATTGCAAGTTGAAAAGTGACTCAAAGATCATTTATCTATAAATAGGAGTCATTTGTAACAAGTTTATGATCAATTACCATCCAATAGTTAGTGTTAAAGCTAGGGAATTGATAGAATTCTCTCAAGTACAATAGAATAGTGAACTTCCTATACTAAACTTCTTGTACTTCAACACTATGAAGAAGAAATAGAAGTTGGAGACTTGTCTATAAGCCTTTCTTAACTCTATTTCTTATTTTCATAATTGAAGCATGAATTCTTATATTCTTGTTAAGTTTCTTTGTGTTTCACTAGTCATGATTCACTTAAAGCTTTATCTAGAATATAGATGAAGTTAATGAATCCAAGCATGACTTAAATTCTCCAAGCTAGCTAAGCTTGCATTTGTTCGTTTACTTGTTCATGTTTTAACTCTTATTTGCTTAGCCAACTTAAACGAGTCATCTAGTTGTTATTTGTCATTGAGAAATGCTCTTAACAATGGAAAAAGAACAAGTATTGCTTAAATGATTCATATGATAATAATGAATGCTTAAGTGTGTAAGAACCCAAAGTTCCACATCGGTGGAGAAAAAGAAAAATTGGTAATATATAATATCCTCGGTTGTGGGTTAATGATAATTTGGTTTAAATATTTTGAGCCCATGGTTTATGATCAAAAGTTATTGGGCCAGCCCAAACCCAAGATGTTATAAATGGTATCAGAACAAACCTTGTGTGGTCTCTACACAAGGTGAGATTGGACCTATGGTATTAGGTTGTGACTACACAAGGAAGTGAAGGAACTAAGTATTGTACAAGACTAAGTGCTACGTCGACCTAAGGGCGGAGCCACCTCTAAAGCTTGTATGAGCCACCTCTAAAGCTTGTATGAGCCACTTCTAGAATCCGACACAACCAAATGCACAGTTTGGATTACGAAATGGGTTGAGCTTTGCAAGGACGCAAAGGCCTAAAGGAGGGGTGAATGTGAGACCCCAAAGTCCCACATCGGTGGAGAAAAAGGAAAATTGGTAATATATTATATCCTCAGTTATGGGTTAGTAATAACTTTGCTTAAGCATTTTAAATCCATAGTTTATGCTCATAAGTTATTAGGCCAGTCCAGGCTCGGGATGTTACATATTGACGTGGTGTAGATTAGGTATAGAAAATCGAGTAAAGCATACACACAAAAGTCAAGTAATAAAACCTAATCTCCCAACTTTTACCGCAAGTATACAGGTTGTTGTAGCATAGGAAATTAGGGTTGAATCCCTCAAGGAACCAACAAGATGCAATTACTAGAGTTTTATCACGTTCTTTATTATCTAAGCAATGATTAAATTGAATAAGTTTGGGTTGAAAATAAAAGTAACTAGGAGAAACTTGTAAGAATGCAAGAATTTTGGTAGAAGAATATTTATAAAGGAATTCTAGGGTTATGAATCCACTAATAATCGATATTAAGTTGTAGAGATTAACACTTGCCATGTTGAACTTGCTTTGTTTAAGAATGCAATTCCATGTATATCAAAATTTTCTTTCACAATGAGTTGATTTAATCTACCTATTACCGTGATAGAGTGGATGTGGTAATGCATGAATTGTTTCATCAAGTCCTCTCATAAGTATAACACTATTTTCATGTGCTAGTGCTTAAGCTCAATCATTCATTTTCCATTATTAAGAACAAACTTAATTGATCCCTAATAACTAAGATGCTTTACATGTGATGGCCTTTCAAATACAAAGAGTTAAAGCTTGAATAATTGAAAAAACAAGAGCAAGAAAGGGTAAGGTTAATTAACAACAAGTCTTAATACTAATGCATTAGTATCATCAAAATCCTAGAATATAGAATTTAGCTCAACATGGTTGTCTCCAAATCAATACACATGAATTGAAAACAACTAGCCATAGCAATCAAGTGAAAGAAATAGACAAAGTTGAAGAAAGCTTATTCAATATGAAATGGCTTCAAGACTTGTATTTCTTGCACAAAAATTGCTACAAGGATTTTGAACAAAAAAACTCTCTTGAACTCACAATATTTCTATTACGGCTTGAGAATTCTAGCAATTCTCTACAAATTCCCTATCCTAGCATATCTCCAACTCTTCACAAATGACTTCTATTTATAGACATGGATTCTACAAGGTATTTTGCCAACTTGCCATTTACATTCAATGAGTTGGAATAATGAAAACCCTAGTTGAAGGCCTAAAAGTCTCCATTTGCACTTCCAATGCAATCTTCAACTTTGCAAAACCTATGTATAGTTCAAAAGTATACAAAAACAGCTAGAGGATGAAACAAGTTGCAATAGCCAAAATTTGGCAAGTCGGTTATGATACGCGACTATCGATACGCAGCTAGTCGTCCGCAAATCGCGTTTCCTGGTCCCACATGTGTAAATTTTTGCTCAGTTGTCCCTCCAGATGTCCTGATCCTTTTTCATGACTTCCTTAGAATTTTAGCATATTTTTTCTAATTTTTCACATTTTGCTCATTTCATGTTCCAAATAATTCTTTTGCTTATTTCACTTAATCACCTTGATCTTGGCCTTCCTTGAGGAATATGCAAAAAATAAATATTAATTTGTAAATTAAATACTCAAAATAATAGTTTTAGATGCAAAAAACCCTAATTCTGGACAATAAACCCTACTAAATGAAAACATGTTATTTAAAGTCAAAAAATATAATAACTTTACTAAAAATACACTAAAAATACCAACTAATATATATATATATATATATATATATATTTTTTAATATGAGCAAATTTTTCACTTGTCAAACTCCCTCACACTTGAATCATTGCTTGTTCTCAAGCAATTTGAAAATCAAGAGATCAACCACATGATTCAAGCATTGAAATAACTCATGTATGTTTCTCAAATAATCTTGTCCAAAACTACTCAAGTAAATAATCATTATGTAACACCTTATTTTTCTAATACTTATAATATTAAGTGAAGGAAAAGTAATTATATCATAAATTCCACTTGTTTGGAGTAACTGTCCTTGCCTTACTAACTTTTACAAACAACAATGCATATAGCTAGTCAAGTAGTCTTTACACCTTAAGATTATGTCATAAAAGAGGGATAATTCACATGCGTTTGGCACAATATGAAGTTGCCTTTTTATGCGAAGATCGACATTTTTAGATGAAGACCCCCGGTTACTCAACACTTCATTCATTTTTCCTTTTGTTCAATTGCTTTCTTGAGAGTGAAAAATCATCTTTAGACATGATGATCAACATTTTTAGATGAAGACCCCTAGTTACTCAACAATTTTTCTATTCTCAAGTTACTTTTGCCTTTTCTTTTCTAAGTACCGTTTAACGCGAAAATTGACATTTTTAGATGAAGGTCCCTGGTTACTAAGTACTAGATAGCAATTGTTTTCTTCATCACATCTTCTTTTTCCTATTGTTTTCCCTCTTAAACTAATAATCATAAAGCATTTGGACCCCTCAACCTTCTATATTCCTTGTTTCTTTTGTAAGACCGAATAAAGAAAAGAAACTCAACATAAACTTGTGTCCTTTTAGGCATAATCACTTCTACCTTTCCTAATATACTTTCCTTAAAACAAGAATTTTTATTACATAATAATTACTACTCTCTATTGGGATCAAGCTATTTTAAGGAACTACATGTAATTAGTCCAACAAATAGAAGATGCTTTTAACAAGTTAACTTTTTTTTTTTTCAAAACCAAGCTAGATCATGATAGCCTTCCAAAGTTTGGAAGTGTTTTTGAAAACTAGTGAAGAATAATTAGATTGGAAAAATTTTTTAAAAATTTGACAGAGTTTCCCCTATAAATGGATTAAACTCCCTATTAGACACAAGAACATACCAATTTTCCAATCAATCTTTTTCCCCACCCCAATGTTTTTCATTTTCAAACACATGAATATAACCTCCAAAACCTTTTTCCCCCCACACTTATAGTACACAATATGCTCAATGTAAGATAGGAAAAATAGAAGTATGAAAGCAATTAAAACTCCCTTGTTCATATGTTTGAGCAGTTCAAATAAGCTATCACGAACCTTGAGTAGTTCACTAGTACGAATAATATCAAAGAAAAATATATTAGTTAATGTAACATTCACATCAAAACTAAACTTAAATGTTTTAACAAACATTAAAGGAAATATCCTAAATGACTAAGAAGGGTGAAGTTGGTCTCTCCATCTTTGCTCCAAGGTGTGCAGCCGTCCATCAATGGTGTCAAGTCATTGTGTGATGGACTGGAAAGATTCTCTTTGGTCGTTGCGGATGTTTTACATTTCTTTCATCAATTGCTACCATGGAGTTGTGTGTCACCTTGGAGGAGCTACGGTAGAAGGGCCGGCTTGTGTAGATGAGGAAGGCCCGGCATAGTAAGAAGATTCTTCAATGTCCTCTTGGTGCTCCCCGAGATGTGCTCCCGCTTGCTGTCCAAAAATTTATTCTAACACGCTTGGATCCTTTAAATGAATGCGACGAAGGACGGAGATGGTGATGATGTCTGCTTTGGGAATTAGTTGGAGTGCCTCTCCTTGCGTGTTGACTCGGTAGAACTCGAAAATCCTAGTCAACAACATAGAAAAACCAAAACAAGTTTCCGAAACCCGAGCTCGTGTAATAGTGCGCATGTAACTGATAATGATACTAGGCAAGGGAATTTGACGAAGGTCGTTTCCTTGCCCATTTACCATTTTGTCCAATAAGTATAGGTCGGCATTCCTAACTTCATTTTTCCTACTTCTTTTAGGCATAACATTATGAGAAAAAATGAAAATGCAAATATGATAAGCATTGTCAAACCATTTGGTATAGAGGCCGGTCCTTTCATAATCGCTATGGCGGGTTATTTCATCTTGGACCCTGAATCGTCTTTTGGCTTCTTGAATGTTCCATGTTTGCTCATCCCATTTGAATTCCTTCTTGTAGTCCACATCCATCCCCTCATTTTTACAATGTAGCATCTCCACGATACGGAACCCTAGCAACACAATCCTTTTTCCACGGACTGTGGTTTGTAGGTAGGATGTGCTATGTCCTTTCTTGTCATCAATGTTGGCATAGAACTCGCGCACCAAATTTGGGTAGATGAGCTCTGGTAGATTGAGGATTGAGTCCCATCCCATTCGTACAAAGAGGGCACTTATATGAAAGCATTGATCTACCTCATTGTCCAAGCTTTTCTCCTTAATCAATTCTTTATGTACTCGAGCGTTGTACCATTCTTCATTCTCCAAGGATGTGAAATGCTGAGTGTCAAATTGGGTTACGGGTTCCTTCTCTTCTTGTTGTGCAACCCGTGCTTTACCGTGTCTTTAAGACATTTTTGCCTAAAACAAGTAAAGTTAGCTCATGAATAAAGAATGAATGCAAGCCTTGAAATTTTTTGTATTTCTTTCCAAGTTAGCATGAATCTTAATATGTCTTCTAACCCCTACTTTATCATCCCAACTTCCAATTGCATGCTTATAAGTCATTAAAATAGAGTTGTTTTCATACTTTCATGGTGCATCTTAAAATGGTGCTTCATACTTCTGTGGTCGTTCTACCCTTTTCATCCATTTATGCATTTGGTTCAAAATGTCCTTACTTATTTTAATTTTGTTTAAAACAATTGCATATGTTTCTCTTTGAGTTTCCTTGTGTCAAATTGGGCATGCTAACACAATGAAACTTAATTTAACTCTTTGTGCATGTTAACAATGTCCTTTTATGGAGGAATTAAGCCCTAGTTTCATTCAAATGCATGTAGTAATGATTTCACCCTTTCTTCACAAAAATTCACTATTATATTCAAAGTCCACATGTTCATGCTCCACATTACTCTAAGTAAGTGTTACCCATGCTCAATCTAGTGCAAATAAGGCATCTATATCGTTAAAATTAACATAGCATAATGCAAATTCAATGTCTCCATATTTTCGCATATGAACAACAAAGTGAAATTTGAAAACTTAAACTTGAGTTGTAAGGATGAAAGCTTACCTGAAATGTGATGCAAATGCTTCAATGATGTGTCAAGGGTGAAAATTTGTCCACGAATGGCTTTGAATTGACACCACAGTGAGAAGGGGAATTAGGGTTCTTGAAAAATTTTTGTGAATTTGTCCCCTTTTCGTGCAAATTTGATGGAAAATCTTGAATCAAGTGTGTTGTTTGCAGTGTTTATGGTGAGGTTTTGTGGTGAATTTGAAGGGACGTAGATGGAATTGGGAGGGGGAATTGAGAGAATTTTGCAGGAAAGAGTGAAGAAGAATACCTGTTCGATTGCCTTGTTATTTGTCAAAAATTTCAGTCGACACGCACATGATGTCCGTGTATCCTATTGAATCGTCCACGTATCGCTATTGTCGTGTATCAGTCACACCTCCCAAAACCTAATACGTGGATGGCGATACGCGACTACCACTCGCGTATCACTGTTGACGTGTATCGTGATGAGTTCCCAGAAACTTATACGCAGATAGCGATACGCAGCTACCAGCCGCGTATCACTGTTGACACATATCTAGTTCTATTCTTGATGTTCCAGTTTGGTTTTTCAGTCATTTTTTATGAGCAAATTTGTTCCAGTTATGCTTCTTCTTTTTGGCCAAACTTTTGTAAACATGTAAACATATCATCCATAGTTTGATTCATGCTTTAAAGTCATTATAAACATGATCATTTAGCAAATGAGAAGTGATTCAAAATAACTCCAAACAAATTCTGCAACTTATGTTTTATCTTAGATCCTTAAAATCAAAGTTTTTGGTTTCAAGTTTTTGACTATCTCAATGCTGCAAACATACTTTAGTGATGAAAACAAAGTGTCCACATGCCTTTTATGCATCAAAAACATCAAATTTTCAAAACTTATGAGCAAAATCATAAAGAGTCTCTTTTGGAATTTCATTACCCAATAGAATAGTTAATTTTTCCTCAAAAAGCTCAATTTGATTTTTATCATGTTTTGAACTTCAAAATCATTTTGCACAAGTTTCAATTGATAAAACTATGTTGCTCAAAGCCATTTTATGCATCAAAATTTCATGGATTGCAAAATGAGCATCATTGTTCTCAAACAAATTTGGCTTATGAATAGTAACTAATGGAATAGTATTTTGCATTTTCATGCTTCAAATTGGTTTACTTGTTCTTTTAAGCTTCTAAACCACTTCAAACACTCTTCGAATAATAAAACTAAGATGTTAAACCAAGTGTACCTTTGAAACAAAATAAATATGAAAACTTGGCATTCACATCCAAATTTAAGCACGCATTCTTCATCATGGTTTTCACTTTTCACCTTTCTTTCACTTTTCCTCCTTATTATTAAAATTTATCTTAAAAACATCTTACTAAACTTAAAAGTAACATATAAAAGTATCTTACATTACCAAAATAATTGGGTTGCCTCCCAACAAGCGCTTTAGTTATAGTCAAAAGCTTGATTATCCACTTCTTGTGGTTCATGAAGTTGATTCTCCTAAGGGATAATTTTCTCCCTTAGGAATCAATTGTCTGGCGAGGTAAGGCTTTAACCTTTGACCGTTGATCTTGAAGTGTTCTCCATGTTGATTCACTACTTCAACCGCTCCATATGGAAATATTTTTGCTACCTCAAAAGGTCTCGACCACCTTGCTCTCAATTTTCTTGGAAACAATTTGAGCTTTGAATTGAATAAAAAAACTTTTTAGCCTACCTCAAACTGTTTTGGAGTTAGGTCCTTGTCATGCCAAAATTTGATCTTTTCCTTGTACATTTTGGCATTTTCATATGAATTGAGTCAGAATTCCTCCAATTCACTTAACTCCAAATGCCTCTTCCTACCTGCAAGATTTAAATCAAAATTAATAGACTTTATGGCCCAATATGACTAAGATGACATGCTTTCCCAAAAACTAGCCGATATGGAGACATTCCCAATGGTGTTTTATAAGCTATTCTATAAGCCGATAAAGCATCATTGAGCTTCTTTGCCCAATCCTTTCTTGATTTATTCACAGTTTTTTCCAATATTAGCTTCAACTCCCGATTGGCTAATTCGGTTTGTCTATTTGCTTGAGAGTGATAGGGTAATGAAATTTTGTGCCTACAACCATACTTAGACAAAAGCGAGTCAACTTGCTTATTACAAAAATGCTTACCTTCATTTCTCACGATTGCCTTAGCATGACACTATTTTCATGTGCTAGTGCTTAAGCTCAATCACTCATTTTTCATTATTAAGAACAAACTTAATTAATCCCTAATAACTAAGATGCTTTGCATGTGATGGCCTTTCAAATACAAAGAGTTAAAGCTTGAATAATTGAAGAAACAAGAGCAAGAAAGGGCAAGGTTAATCAACAATAAGTCTTAATACTAATGCATTAGTATCATCAAAATCTTAGAATATAGAATTTAGCTCAACATGGTTGTCTCCAAATCAATACACATGAATTGAAAACAACTAGCCATAGCAATCAAGTGGAATGAAATAGACAAAGTTGAAGAAAGCTTATTCATATGAAATGGCTTCAAGACTTGTATTTCTTGCACAAAAATTGCTATAAGGATTTTTGAACAAAGAACTCTCTTAAACTCACAATATTTCTATTACGGCTTAAGAATTCTAGCAATTCTCTACAAATTCCCTATCCTAGCATATCTCCAACTCTTCACAAATGACTTCTATTTATAGACATAGATTCTACAAGTCATTTTCCAACTTGCCATTTACATTCAATGAGTTGGAATGATAAAAACCCCAGTTGAAGGCCTAAAAGTCTCCATATGCACTTCCAATGCAATCTTCAACTTGCAAAACCTATGTATAGTTAATATGTATACAAAAACAACTGGAGGATGAAGCAAGTTGCAACAGTCGAAATTTGGCAAGTTGGTTGCAATACGCGGCTGGCGAAATGCAGCTAGTCGTTTGTGTATCGTCAGCTGCGGATCGCGTTTCTTAGTCCCACTTGTATAAATTTTTGCTGAGTTGTCCCTCCAAGTGTCTTGATCCCTTTTCATGACTTCCTTAGAATTTTTGCTTTCTAATTTTTCACATTTTGCTCATTTCATCTTCCAAATAATTCTTTTGCCTATTTCACTTAATCACCTTGATCTTGGACTTCCTTGATGAATCTACAAAAAATAAATATTAGTTTGTAAATTAAATACTCAAAATAATAGTTTTAGATGCAAAAAACCCTAATTCTGGAAATTAAACCCTACTGAATGAAAATATGTTATTTAAAGTCAAAAAGTATAATAACTTTACTAAAAATACACTAAAAATGCCAACTAATATATATATATTAATATGGGCATATTTTTCACTTGTCACATACTGCTACCATACTATTTTCATAGTTCACTTATTCCCACAGAATTGTTTTTAGTTTCAGGGAAAGCGTCTGTGGACAGAAAGGTCAGGCGGGGATAGAGTAGCCGATAACCTTAGGCTAATAGCTAGCCTAAGCTCTACAAAACTATTTCATGAGTCCACTTATGATTGTGAAAATATTTTTTTCTGTTTCTAATTGGCTATTAAATTATTAAAATGATATATATATATATATAGACATATAGACATACATATATACATACATACATACTTACACACACATATATGTTATTATGTGTGTGTGTATGTATACATATACATACATATATATATATATACACAGAGATATATATTTATATATACATATATAATATACATATATATGTGTGTGTGTGTATAATATATATGTATATATGTGTATATAATATATATGCACATATATATACACATACATACATACATATGTATGTATGTATGTATGTATGTATACATATATATATGTAGATATCAAATTTCGACACACTGCTCATTTTCTAACATTGGGGGACCTTTTTCCTACTATTTGGAGTCAAATTCTGATTTTTGGGAAAAAATGAGAAAGTCAACAATTTTGGGGGGGCAAAATAGTAATTTTATTTTTATTGTAAATATTTTTTTCATTAGTTTTAGGGGGTTTAAATTCATTTTTTGTAATTTTATACACATTTTCAAATTTTGTGAATTTTTGGGATTTAACTGATATTTTTCATATATTTTGAAAGTACAGGGATAAAATAGTCATTTCGCCTCCTGAATATATTTTTTTTGCCATTTTTGGGTCCCAAATTCATTTTTAGGTTTTTAAACATGTTTTTAAGTTTTTAACTTTTTTCGGTGTAAATTGTTATTAACAAATTTATTATTTACATTTTTCTTAATTTTTTTCCATTTTTGTGAGAGAAAATAGATTTTTAATATTTTTGTAGGGGTGAAGTTGTAATTTTGGTAGTCAAGGGCGTTCTGGTCTTTTAGTCATTTCTTGGAAGATAAGTCTTTTGTGCATTATAAATATCCTCACTTGGGGATTAAAAAAAGGGTGAAGAAAAAAAAAAGCCTAGAGAGTTTTTTATTTTTTATTTTATCTCTTACACCAAGAACACCAAAAAACACACATTTTTTCCTACCTACATCTTCAACATTTCGCACACCACACATCTTCAACTTTTCACACACCACACCAAGAACACACACCACACATCTTCAAATTTTCACACACCACACCAAGAACACACACTACCCCAATTTCACACACTACACACACAATAAACACATACATATGTTACGCACACAAACACACAGAGATCCACCGAGCAACCTACGCACTGCCTATCCACTACCACACTTACAGCACAACAGCTTCAATAACAGTCACAACCACAGATAATATCAAGCCATTAGCTTACACACAATCACAGCCCTAATTAGCCCATATACAACCTGCAATTACACAAATCACATCAATCCAAAATCCAAAACCATTAGCCATAACTGTTCACCATCATCCAAGAACCACTAATGCCATCCACTGGTCATGCTCAACCAGACCGCCTGCTCACACTGTCACAGGCCAACCACCAAATCCTATTGCCCTCTATCTCCAATCTTGATCAGCCCATTAGCACTGCTATACAACCACCAAATAACCATTAAAATATCTTGCCGAATGATCAACAATCACCACTAACAGCTAAACCACTAGTCCTCCACCATAAACACCACAATCAGCCCAGTAAATTCTAAACTGCCACCAAATCCCCACCACACTCTGCTGCATCGTAGCTGCAATAGTAGCCCCAACTCACCCCTGCAAATTTTCTAGAGAGAGACTAAGAGAGAAAAATGGCGAGAGAGAAGCAGAGGGAGGGAGACGGAGAAATAAAAAAAAGAAGAGGGAGGACGAGAAGAGCTGGAGTGAACAGAGAGAGGAGGAATAGAAATGAAGAAGAAAAGAAGAAGAGAAGAGAAGGGGTTGAGAATCGAGAGAGAAAGAGAGAAGAGAACTTGGAGAACAGAGAGAGAAGCCGGAGAGAAAGAGAGAAGGCTGATCAGTTGGAGAAGAAAGAGCAAGAGAGAGAGTAGATTTGGGTTTTGATGAAGAAGATGATTAAGGGGGGAAGGGTTAATTCTAGTTTTAGCCCTTTTGATTTTTCAGATTTGTTTTAGTGATTCTATAGTAATAATTTAGTTTTAATTAGTTTTAATTTGATAGTTTTGTTTAAATTAACTAAATTAATTTATCTGATTAAGTGGATTTTTTGCTATTTTAGAATTTCATTATTATTATTATTACTATTATTATTTCTATTTTATAATTATCATTCGATTATTGTAGGTATACCCCAAAAGTCCCTAGATTTATGCAATTAAGTCCCTGTTTATTATGATTTGACCCCTTGAATTTGACTACATTTCAATTAAGTCCTTTAATTTACAATTTTGCCCCATGTTTGTTTGAATTCGTGACTTTTCCCTCTAAGTTTGTTTGAATTTTATTTTTGCCCTCTCCCTTTTTGTGATTTGCTAAAATTTCCATCTACCCTAATTTGTTGAAATTTATTTTATTTATTTTTATTTTTTTACACTTTATTTCTTTATATCGAAGTATCTTGACTTGGTTGTTTATTTTGGTTAGTATTGGTACCGGTTCTTCAAAGAGGTATCCCTATTACTTGTTAATTTTTCTTTATGTGCCCCAATGTGTTCCAATGTGATTTTTATGCATTTTTTTATTATTTGTTTCTTATTTTACATACTTTTCGCGTATTTACGTATTTAGGTTATATAATTTTGAATTTTATTATTTTGGCAAAAATGTAATTTTTTGTATTTAGTCAGTCAATGTAATAGTTAGATTATTTTTCTCATATTTTAGTAAATTTTTGTATTTAGATAGCAAGTGTAATAAATAGGGCATTTTAATTTTTCCCCTTCAAAGTGTAATTAAATTACCCTATGTTAGTTAGGGCATATTTGCTTTTGTGTGGTTATGTGCTTATATGTTTTACCGCTTTCCTTAGGGTTTCACATCTAGATATTATGCCTATGTGTAACGTTCTTCTATATGCTCTTATATGTCTTTATATGTTTATGTGCTTTCAATTTATGTTTTATTATTTTGATTTATGTTTTATTAGTTTATGTTATTCCGTCACCACACTAGTCCAACGCTAGTTGTGGCTTTTATAATTTTCCCACTAGTCCAACGCTAGTGGGAATCCCTAGAAAGGGCTAGTCCAATGCTAGACCCTTAGGACATTTTGGTGTTAGGTGCACTCGTGTGCATTTTACATCCCACTTCATACATTTTTAGTTTTCTTTCCATTTTGCATAATTTTTATTATTATTACTATTATTTATATATTTTTGACACATCTTCAAATGCATGACATCTAGGTTGCATCTCACTTAGAATTTAGGTCATTTTGTGTGATCCGACTAGAAATAGTCGCCTACTCACGTGGGAAGCAGTGGCTTACATGCCGTTCTTCCCTCCGTGAGTAGAGACATTCAGTCACGAGTTATTAGTTCCCCGTACCCGTTATATTGCATTCCCACTTTCTTCGACCACTTATTATCTATATTACTATTTTTCTTTTCTTTTTGCATTTCATTTCGCATAGACACTCGTGACTCCTTTGAGGTCTCGACTCGGGTTTCGCAATTAGTGCAATAATCGTGACCAATCCTTGACGGGATATTTCGACCTTCTAGATACTCACATTTAGATTTAGGATTTGCATTCATATAGACACATCCGAACGCAATAGAACTTGGGGTTAATTTAGGAAAATTTGATTAAATCTCGCAACTAGCCTCGGCTAGGTGGAAAGGGTGCCTTAGGCGCAAGCCTTTGCCTTCCCTTTCTTCAAATGTGACTCCTGGACATTCTTCTCTCATTTTTTTTGTAGACCGGAGTCAAAAAAGGGTTTTAAATATTTTTTCTAGGTATTTTTACTTTTTGTTTTGTTGAACGATTTTTCGGGTGACTTAGTACACCCTAACTCAATACCAAGTGGTGACTCCATTATTTTTAAATAAAACCCTTTTTCAAAATTAGTTGGCCAAAACTGTCGCACTTTTTAGTCCCGGCCCTATTTTACTTTTATCATTTTTCCTATATAGCACCTTTTCAATAAAAACTCGATTTTTTCCTACACATGCACAGTTTTTCCAAAAGCTTTTCTTTTCAAAAAGGGCCATCGGATTATACTGCCTTCTCGAGGCGCGACAGATCATGGACTCCACTAGTACCTTTATGATTTTCGGACGCGACAATGTATACATATATATGTATACATACATATATACACACACACACACATATAAATACATACATATTTATATATACATATATATAATAAATGTATATATATGTATATATATGTATATAATGTGTATATATATGTGTGTGTGTGTATATACATATATGTATGTGCATATACACACACATATGTATACATATGTATATAATAGATATGCAAATATATATACATATGTATACATATGTATGTGTGTGTGTATATGTTCATATATATTAAATACATATACATACATCCAGATTTTTTGCCTATTTAGAATAAGTTCTAATAATATATGAAGGTGAACATGGTTTAGCTTCGATGTTTTTACAGTTGCCATTGTTGTATATCTTTAATTCCAGAAGAATATACAAGTAAAATTCCAGTAAGATTGAAAATAATAGCACACAGATATTTATAAATTTTATACAAAAAAGGGTAAATTATGAAATATCCCCTAGTAATATTGCTTTCGATCACATAATCCCCATATCTTTTTAATATTACAATATAACCCCTTGTGATTTTATGGAATGTGAAAAATAGACATAACCCCATCATGTTCATTGGGTTAAATATGCAAACTTGGAGTATTTCATTCATTTTCCACCTTTCATAAAACCACATGAAGATTATGTGATCATATTGAAAAAATAAGAAAACTATGTGACAGAACGCAAAATTGCAAGAGGTGTTTCATAATTTACTAAAAAAATCGAAAGGAAAAGAACTTATTGAACTTTTTTTTTTTTTTTTGCCGCAACCGCATCAGTAAGTTTGATAATCATAAGTGATCGTAAAAATAGTTTAGTAGTCATCCAGATTTTTTGCCTATTAAGAACACGTAGTTCTAATAATATACGAATGTGAATGTAGTTTCGATTTGATGTTTTTACACTTGCCATTATGGTGTATCTTTGATTCCAGAACCATACATAAGTAATTTTCCAATAAGATTGAAAATAATAGCACATAAATGTTTATAAATTTTAGACAAATATATAGAAAGGTAAATAACTGGTTGAACATTTTGTTTTTACCGAAACCGCAACAGTAGAAGCACAATCCGCATAATGCAACAAATACTAACACACTGTTACAACACAAAATATGGATTTTGACCTCAACTATTATAGAATGGCAGTTTTTTGAGGTGCTTTTTTTTTTAATATATTACTATAGCATATTTAGAAATTCTTTTGATAAATGTACATATAAAATAAAAACGTAATCAAAAAACATGTTTAAATTTTTCTAAAAACGAGCTTTTAGAAAACAAATCCAAACAAACGGTTAACCTCAAAAACATATTTGTTCTAACTACTCGACCAAGTCATCAATCACAATTATACTTGTTAAATAGAGAGAAAAAGTCAATGGCGTAACAGCTTAAACAGATCCAATCTGCAAACTATACATGCTGAATAGTTGTTCCCCGAATCAACCAGGAGAATTATCAGGTCAGGTCCCATTTAATAACTATCCTTTATCTTGTTATTTATTCTCAATAACTTTTTGAGTTTGGACACATGTGCGGCCTACTGGAAGAATGATTAAGCGAGCAAAACGAGTCATTCGTCATGAAAAATGGCAAGTATTAACACTGTGTACAGTGTAATCCACAAGAACCTAACGATTTGAAGTTTATCCCAGTTATAATGTTAGATTTAGATTTCCAAAAATAATCAAATTATGAAGTGGGTATTTATTTAAAGGCAAAATAGATGGTTGTGTACCCTTTAATATGCCCTTATTTCAATTTGCCTCCTTAAAATTATCTGCCAAATAACACCTGGTTGCATGATTCAAAATCCAGTTGAAACTAAATTTGCACTAAACATGTATTTGTGAAATATCAATATTTATTTCATGAAATGAATAAATATAAATCGAATAATTTCTCTACAAAAAAAAAACCTGTAGTTGTTGAATGTTTTATATATTATATCCATCATTCTATGATGGCAAAATAACAATTTGTTGAACAATTAAATTATAGCTTTAGTCCAATATTCATAATAACTTTAAGAGTCTATTGATATTTAACCAAATCAAATAGCTAAGTCATATTTAATTTATATATTGACAACAAAGTGCAGCTTGATTGTGAGACGCTTAAATATGTCCCAAGCTCAAGTCATTAAGGGAATAGATGGAATCCCACTATTGATTTTTTTTTAAAAAAAGTATTTAATTGATTAAAAGCCTATTTACAATGTAAGTGAGGTTTGAAGGAGATAGAACGGCCCCTTATTTAATTCTCTCCAATTACAAGCATTAAAGATCAATACTTGTCCTGGTGACGCGGAAGCAGTAGTTTAAGGAATTGTTTCATAAACGAATCCCGAATGAACAAAGAGAAAGATTCACAATCTAACTCCGAAAAGATTCGTTAGAACCTTAAAATCTCAAAAAAATTAGAGAAATTGTGAAAACCAAGTTTATTGATAAGAAGTTGTTAAAAGCTCCTAAAGAAACCCTCGGATGTGCCTATTTATAAGCTACATTAGTTTCCTAAGACAAAAGAAAGACAAATAGCAGAAAAATAAGGAAAATTGCAGAAAATCGTAAATTCCATTTTTTTGACAGCAGACTTCTTGACATAAGACCTAAGCACAGTGTATTGAAAGAAGTCTTGTGATCAACTAGCAACAGACATCAATATAAGGCGTGGGCACGCTCTATCAAATAAAGTCATCTGATTAGCAATTCTATTCCCCAGTTATGATATCAATCCACTAGCTCTTTTCTTCCTCTTTTAATGCTTCTCGCCACCAACGACAATAACAGCCACAAAAATCCTACTAAAATAAATAAAAATAACACTAAAATCATATAAAATAACCTATCTAAAACCTCAAATCTAATACAGACAAATAATATGAAAAACGTAAAAATCTTGTTCCACATCACCTAGCCAGTTAATGTTGTACCTCTATGAGATCATTCCTATAAATTCAAGCCTTCAGCCACAATGTATTCCAAACACAATCAAGATATTGCTTAATTAGATCATCAACTGCAAAGGAAACATGGTGAAGGCTTCAGTTAAATCCATTCTTGTCCTGGCTGTTGTCTTCGTGGTTATAACTGGTAATTGAACCTCTCTCTTCCTCTCCACATGCTTTAAATTGCACATTATAATATAATGACGCACTCTTTGGCGACAAAGCAATGAAGGTATAGAATTCGGTTACTGTGTTCTATTTTGAGAAAAAAAAATTTCTCACCGGGTCAAAAATTTTAATTTTTCGTTCAATATCTATTACAAAATATATAGCTCTTTCATAGATTTTCTGAATGGCTTTCCAAACTTCTCCTAGATGCACGGTTGAACCATAACTTCTTACTTTTTCTTTCTTATATCCTACGATTACTCACAAGTTTTGTCATGCTGCAGCTATAACGCTGCCAAAGATAGAAGCAAGGCAGGCTCTGGAAATGCGGAAGATGGGCCAAGTATGTTTTCCCGACAACAAGTAAAATCGACAAAGACTGCAAGGAGAAGGACTGTAACGGCCATTGCTTGTTCGCAAATTCTGATGCTGGTTATTGTGAACGGCTGTAGTTGAATGGTGAACAAGGACTGTCAACAATTCGACATGCATTGCCATAAGTTCAAGCTTTCTACTGCTTTCCTACCGTGTTTTATTTTCTATCTAATAAAAATGGTGTGGAGCTCACGGACGAATGGGCTGTTTATGTTCATATGTTTTTCAAGAAATTATTCGCGATGTTGTGATGTATTTCTACTGTGTACTTTATATGTGTGCTTGTATTGATCAGTTAAGAGAATAAGATTATGCTATCAGCATTTGGGTGTTGTTTGAATTTGGTTACTTGAGTTAATTCCAAATTTGGGTTGATTTTGAAAATTTGTCTGCAATTAGGATGATTTTGAGGGGTGATTCTGATTTTGTGAACATCGCATTTTGGAAATGCGTTATTGGAGTTTTGGTCTGACAAAATCAAAACGGAAGTCAAGTTAACGAAACAGAACGGAAATCAAGATTAACGAATTTTGCAAGGAATTTGCCAATCTGACAACACATTTCGGAAATGCACTGTCAATCATGGTTTAATGTCACGGTCGCGGTTGCAGTCGCGGCGCGTACCGTTCCACCTCGGACTCGGCGTATCGGTCGCGGTCTCGGCGAGACGCAAATTTTGAATCAATTTCTATTCCAAAAACTATAAATAATCATTCAAAATATAAAGAAAAGTATACTAAACAAAAATAGCCAAAAAATAAGTAAATAAAATCTCTAAAATGTACCATTTTTATCGATGTCAAAATTTAATCAATTCATTGAACCAACTGCACGAGCAATCACTTCATGTTAGTGCATTATTTTGTTGATCCTTTCGGTGCATTATTTCACTGATTCCTTTTTTTTTTTTTTTTTGCAGTCCAGTCTGTCACGTCCGAAAAAATCGTAAAAGTAAAAAGTGTGAGGGGTGCTTGTGGGGTCGTTGACTGTCGCGTCCTGAAAAGACGGTTCGGTCTCGGTGACCCTTTCGAAAATAAAAGTTTTTGGAAAAACCGATCGTGTGTGAGAAAAATCACATTTTTAGTAGAAAAAGTGTATTTTAATAGAAATAGTATTTTAAAAGAAAATAAGACCGGGACTAAAAATGCGACAGGTTTGGCCAAATAATTTTTGAAAAAGGGTTTTATTTTAAAAAAATAGAGTCGCCACTTGGTACTGAGTTAGGGTGTACCAAGTCACCTAAAAAATCATTTAACAAAAATAAAAATAAAATTTTAGAAAAATATTTTTCAAACCCTTTTTCGACTCCGGTCTACGAAAAACAAGAGAAAAAGGTCCGGGAGTCACATTTGAAGAAAGGGAAGGCAAAGGCTTGCGCCTAAGGCACCCTTTCAACCTAACCGAGGCTAGTTGCGAGGTTTAATCAAAATTTTCTAAATTAACTTTAGATTCTATCGCGTTCGGATGTATCTAAATGAATGCAAATCCTAAGTCTAAATGTGGGTATCGGGAGGGTCGGAATGTCCCGTCGAAACTTGATCGGGATTATCGCATTAATTGCGAAACCCAAGGTAAGGCCCCGAGGGAGTCACGAGTGTGAATGCAAAAATGAAATGCAAAAAGAAAAGAAAATAATAATATAGATAATAAGTGGCCGAAGAAAGTGGGAATGCGACATGATGGGTACGGGGGACTAGTATCTCGTGACTGAATGTTTCTACTCACGGAGGGGGGAACGGCATGTACGCCACCGCTTCCCACGTGAGTAGACGACTATTTCTAGTTGGATCACACAAATATCCTAAAGTTTAAGTGAGATGCAACCTAAATGTCATGCATTTTAAAATGTGTCAAAAATAATAATAATAATAATAATGATAATAATAATAAAAATCATGCCAAATAAATAAAAAAAAAGTGTGAAGTGGGATGTAAAAATGCACATGAGTGTACCTAACATTAAAATGTTTTAAGGGTCTAGCGTTGGACTAGCCCGTTCTAAAAACCCTATTAGTGTCGGACTAGCCGAAAATAAAGAAGCCACAACTAGCGTTGGGCTAGTGTGGTGACGGAATACCATAAATAATGAATTAAACATTAAAACATGAATTAAAAGCAAACTTAAACATATAAAAACATATAAGATCACATAGGAGCACATAACACATAAGCATAATATTCTAGATGCAAAAATCCTAAGGAAAGCGGTAAAAGAAATAAACACGTAAGCACGCAAAAGCAAATAAACCCTAACTATTACACCGGGGGGCGTAATTTACAATTTAAGGGGGGAAAATTAAAATGCCCTATCTATTACACTTTCTATCTAATTACACAATTTTTTCTAAAACATGAGAAAAATAATCGAACTAGTACATTGACTAACTAAATACAAAATATTACATTTTTATCAAAATAATAATAAAGAAATAATAAGATTTAAAATGAAATCGCGTGAAAGGAATAAATACGCAAAAAGCATGCCAATAGGAAATATGTGAATAAAATGCATAAAAATCACGTAAGGCACATTGGAGCACATAAAAGAGAGATTAATAAGGGATAGAGATACCTCTCGAAGACCCGATACTTAAATACTATAAAAATTAACACACACGTCAATGTATCACGATATAAATCAATAAGGGCTAAAAATATGTAAATGTTGACAAATTGTGCTAAAAACGTAAAGTCTAGCAACTAAGGGGACTAAAAATAAATTTCCATGAAGCTTAAAAGGTAAAAATTAAAAAATCTACATAAGTCTAAAGGGTAGAGGTGCAATTAAAGTGAAACGGGAGGACAAAGCATAAATATTCTCTTTGATGACCAAGACAATAAAATAATAAAAATGCAAAGTAAATTAACCTTGAATCAATCACAATTCAGTTAACTAAAATGAATACTTTATCCAAAAGCTAACTTAAATCAAAACAACATGAACAGCTAAAGAATTGAACCAAGTTAAAGAACTAAACTCTAAAAATTAATTCCAACTCCCAATTGGCTTTAAGGCCGAAAGCAATGAAAAAACATTAAAAAACTAAAACCACCAGTTACTCAAATGAAGAAAAACAACAAAAACTAATTAAGACTCCTCCCTCACAATTCGGTTACTATTCAACCGAAGAAAACAAAATCCCGAATCCTTCGGCTGCCCCAAATCGTTTTCCTTCCAGATTAATTTTACCCATGGACTTCTAGAGCTCTGGGATCAGATTCTCAACAGAATCAATACCACCAAAATTCTAATCAGGTTTTCAATAATCCAAAGAAAAATCAAATCAAATTTCTAAATCTCTCGTCATCCTCGTTCTTCCAAATTGAAACTTCAAATTCCCAAAAAAAATCAATTCCTTAAATTAAAAATCAAACATCTCAAATCCCTCAAACCCATATATAATACATCAAAATCTCTGCACAATTTCATCCATTCCATGCAAAATAACAGGGGATTGAAAAAAAAAAAAAAAAAAAAGAGCCGAAAGATCACCTGGTTTGGGGACGGTGGAATGATGATTTGGCTGCTACCGGGGGGCCAATGTGATGTAGATGGAGGCTTGGGTGGTGGAATTTGATGGTTTATGGTGGAACAGGGGAGGCGTGGTTTTGATTGCTGGTTCAATTTGAAAGCTTCGGTGAGCTTTCTGTGAGGATTAGGCATCGCTACTGGTGGTAATTTTTATTCAGAGTTGCCATGGTGGTAGCTCCGATGGAGGTCGCTGTCTTGGTGGTGATAGAGGAGGTGGAAGAGCTTTCGGAGCTGCGATTTAGGCTGTTTTTGGTACTGATTATGAAGGCTGTTGGGGCTGTTTTTGGGACTGATTTGACTGCAATTTAGGTGATTTTTGCAGTTGCTTTTGGGCTGTTTGGCTGCTGGATTTGGGGCTGATTTTCTGGGAAATTTTTGCAGGTTTTTGGGCTATAATGGCAGCATTTTGGTGGCTGTTTTTCCACTGCAAATTAGGTGATTTTTGCAGTATTTTTGGCTGGTTTTGCAGATGTTATAAGGCTGTAATTGTGGCAGTTTTGTGGGCATTTTTGAGCTGCAATTTTTGCAATGATTTTGCAGGATTTTTGGCTAGTTTTGCAGGTGTTTGGTGGTGGTTTGAGCAGAATTTTTGCGCTGATTTGGGCTGGTTTTGAAAGGCAATCTTTTCATGGTGGTGCAGTGTGTTGTGTGAATTGTGTGTTGCTGACTGTGTGTGGAACTGTGCAAATGAACTGTGTGTTTGATGGTGTGGAGTGTGTGTTTTAATCTAAAAAAAACACCAAAGAAGAATTGTTTTAGGGTTTTCCTTTTTTTTCTCTTTCTGATTGAAGGGGGTATTTATAACCCACTTGTCTTGTTGGCCAAGAATATTGTAAAATAACAGAAATGCCACCGGTATTAAAAATGTTAATTTTATTAAAAAATATTTTTTAACCTCAAAATTAAAATTAATACAAAGAATCTGACAGAAATCTCTAAATTTTCAAAAAAATTCATATTAGATTTAAAAAATAAAAACTAGAGTTCAAAATTGATAAAAACGCGCTCGGGGTGTAAAATGACGGTTTTGCCCCTGAACAATGAAAATTTGTAAAAAAATAGCTATTGACCCCAAAAAATCATCAAAAATTACAAATAAGGTTAAAACACTAGAAAAGGCATTTACGACTCAAAATTTGACAAAAAATGAACTTAGATTGTAAAATGACGATTTTGCCCTTGGGCAATGAAAATTCTACAGAAAAATAGTTATTGTTCCTCAGAAAAATTATCAAAAATTACAAATAAGCTTAAAACTACTAGAAAATGCATTTTTGACTCAAAATTATGACAAAAATGAACTTAGATTTGTAAAATGATGATTTTGCCCTTGGACAATGAAAATTCACAGAAAAAATAGTTATTGTTCTCAGAAAATTATCAAAAAATTCAAAATACATGCTTAAAACTACTGGAAAAATGCATTTTGGAACTCAAAATTGAGCTGAAAATTGAATTTAAATTGGTAAATTACCGATTTTGCCCTTAACTGGTACAAAATATAAAGAATAGCAATTAAATCCAGAAAAATCATAAGAAATTAACAAATTTACATAAAAGTAAAAATATGAATTTAAAACCCCCAAAAGTTGATAGAAAAATATTTACAGATAAAATTACTATTTTGCCCCCCAAATTATTGAAAAATAAAATTAAAAATTTGTCCCAAAAAGTGCAAACATGCCCCCCCAATGTTTGAAAATAAATGGTGTGTCAAAATTTGGTGTCTACACAGTCCCTAAGGACTAGAGTGCAATTTCAAATACACAACTCCACCCTTTTTTTTCAGTTGCAGTCACTAGAGGGAATAGAGTGAAATTTTACCAATTAAAAAAATAATCTGCCCGTGGACAAAAAAAAAAAAAAAAAAGAAGCAACGTGCACGTAGATTGTAGAATTAGCAATTTTGCCAATTAAAAAAATAATCTGTCGTGGACCAAAAAAAAAAAAGAAGCAACCTGCGCGCAATGCGCGCAGATTGTTGAATTAAAACAAAAAAAAGCATCTGCGCGCATTGCGCGCAGAGGTCACAATTACAAAAAAAAAATCTGCCTTCGTCTTCCCCAACCAACAGACGGCGTCTTCTTCTCGGATGCCGTCGACTTTAGCCAGACGAAGCCATAGCCAGCCTCACCATCACCACCACGGTAATTCTCCTCACCCTCAACCACCATCCCCTCAGTCAAATCGCAGCCATAAGCACCAAAATCACACCTCCCAAATTCGCACCTAATCCGCCGGAAAACAACCCAAAATTCACACCGAAATCGCCGGAAAATAGGCCCAACCGACTGCAAATAGCTGAATCTGCCGTCTCCGAGTGAAATCGGATCGGTATCGGATCGCCAAGCTCCGATCCCGTTCCGACTCGCCGACTCGGCCGAGTCTTTGAACCCTGCTGTCAATTGATACCACATTTTCGAAATGCGTTGTCTGTGCATTTCTTTTTTGTTCTGCTCCTTTGACAATTTGTGCATTGCTTTTTGGTTTTACTGCATTTGACAATGCATTTTGGAAATGCGTTGTCAATTGACAACGCATTTCTAAAAACGCATTTCCAAAATTCATTGTCTGTTCATTTCTTTTTTTTCGGTTCTTTGATTTCTTTTTTTTTTCATTCAAAGGATCCTTTTCTCTCCACCTAAGACTCCCCGAAGAAATGATCCATGAAAAATATTAATTTGTATTCCTTTCTTAATTAAAAAGCCTTATAATTCTTTTTTTAATTTACATTTTTTGCCAGATTGTTGAAAGAGTGTTGAAAATTTTAATTTTGCTCTTATTTTACTCATTGTAAATTATAGGACTTAAACAAAATTTAAATTTTTTGTACTATGATAACTTATAATTAGTTATTTTTTTAACATTTATGTCTATTTTGTATTTTTTAAGGTATATTTTTTGTATTTAGGATTCAAAATTTTACACTTAAAGTGATGAATTTGGATATGTCATTATAGGGTTTAAAATATAGGTGGGGGAGAATGTCAGGGGGTGGCCAAATCAGGTGTGGGAGAATGAAGACTTAATCAATTTGCTTGATTGTGTACCCCCTCACTAACTTCTTCTTGCCTCATGTTCCATTACTCAAGTTTTTATTTCGTTTTGAAGCTTACCAAGAATGAAGACTTAATTGGATACTTCTTTTGATAAAATAAAACCAAACTTGTGAATTTGAGAATACTCTTTTAACTTTTTAAAAGCAGGGTTTGCTATACCTTTGGGTTTTACTTCAGATTGCTTAGCCTAGGTGTGACCGAGAAGATTCTTATTTGTCTTCAGATTCCTAAGGCAACAATGACAACCACACAAATTAAACAATTAGGCAGAATGTTTATTTACGTTTCAAATCTGACAAGTTGATTTCCATTGGTCCAAGCACTTGTTAGTCTGCCACTTATCTACCATTTCTATTCATTTATTCTACCTAACGCAATAGACGCAGTGAATACATAGGTTTAAGCATGCCAAATCACTAGTAAAACCAAATAATCTACATGCACAAAGTAAATAATTTACAAATAATTTAAAGTAAATAATTTACAATTAATAACTAAATTAAAGTTAAGATATCTGACCTAGATATTTAGAGAATTTGAGAATGTGAGATAATTGCGGTTGAAATTAGTCTGAGAAAAATGTTCTCCAAAATGGGAAGAATGGCCTTCAATAGAATTGCCTTGTTGATGGGAAGAATGTCCGTCAACCTCCTGAAATGTTCTTCCTACTTGCCTTTCATTTTTCCAATGTTGGCTTGCTAATACTAAATATCCACCGAGTATTTGACACCACCTAGGATAAACTTCCCCCCTTCTTGTAATTAGATCTTGGAAACGGATGGCTGCCCGACCTCTTCCACATACAATACAAAGAACAACTAAAATGGGAGCTGGGATTGCTTCGATGCGAAGACCAATTGAAATGGAAGATAGGATTGCTTCGGCTAAAGAACAACTAAAATGCTTTGGTGACTGAAGACTTGTTTCGGCAGAATAGGAAGAAGAACAATTGAAGACTTGTTTCAGTAGAATAGGAAGAAGAAATGCTGCTTTGGTTATCAAAATTGGAGATTCAAGCATGCGATTTAAAGACAATTGACAGTGCAAGTGCGGACAGCGCATTTTACTTGCACTGAGCGCATTTTCAACTTGCGCTGTCAAGGTCACGAGACTCTGGCACCAGCAGGGAATCGGACAGGCTTCGAACAGGCTTTGTAAAAGAAAACAAGAATCCGACATACTTTAGAAAAGGATTCTGACAACGCAATTCCAAATTGCGTTGAATCCAATTTCAGAACACCCATTCAAAGTCATCCCACTTGTAGACACATTTTCAAAATGGACCTAAACTTGGGATTAACTCTTGGTTCCTTATGATTATTAGGGCAAATTACTATTAATCCCCCATGTGGTATTGCTTTCGACCACATGACTCCTCTATAGTTTCAATATGACCACATAATCCCCTGTGGTTTTAGAAAATGTGAAAAATAAATAAAATATTTTGCACTAGACATGTTTAATTTACTTACCATTAAGGAATATTCCACGCCAATAGAAGGAGATTTGAAATATTCTGAGAATATTCTGTGACGATGCATCGATTCTGTCCATTTTTTACATTTCATAAAACCACCCATTTTTCACATTTCATAAAACTGCAAAAGGTTATATGGTCATATTGAAACCATAGAGAGGTCATGTGGTCGAAAGCAACACCACAGAGAGTTAATAGTAATTTAACCTTATTATTATTATTCTTTCGAAGTTGTTTATCATTACGTGACAACAAATAAGTTTGGTAAGATACCAAAAAGAGCAACAAATGTTTCACGATATCCTAGATTCATGGCTGAAGGAGGAGAACCCAACAAATCGAAAAGAAAGGAATACAAAGTTCTGAAGTGAACTCCAATTGCAAGAGCCCGAAAGAAACCGAAGATAAGTAAAAGAAAACAGGCTCCAAAGATAAACTCACGGCTTTAATAATTAGACTGACTTAAGTTTAGGGATGGAATTCTCATTAATCACAAGGGAAATTACCTTGTGCAATTGTTGCTGCGATTAGAGGTTTGTTATCTTGGTTGGTGCACATCAAAGGCTTAGCGAGTTAGTATCGTTTTGTAATAGAGGGCACAAAAGAAAATCACACGTGTACTGAAAGATGAGCAGACTTTAAAACTGCGTCCAACTGGCACATACATCTTCTTCTTCTATTTTCCTTATTTGAAAATTTTATTTTAACATAATATTGTTATCAGATATACAAACGATCTAGAATTTCTCAATCATTCTTCCTTTGTTTAAATAGTTTATTATAAGACCATAATTTACCCTAATAATTTTGGAAATTCATATCCTTAATTAAATCAATCATATTTTTGTAGAAATTACTATATTCCTAATTCACCTTTCCTAACTGTTCAACTACAAAGATGCCCTTTCTTTCAAGTTTCTATAAGGCCTACTAAAATGCCCTTTCTTTCAAGTTTCTATAAGGAATTAATACATAAAAATTTTACCTCTAAAATCGAGATTGAAGATTTATTTATCTACCAGTAACTTACAATTTTCTGCAAGGATTAAAAAAAAAAGAAAAAAGAACCCCCCACTAAGGTTTGTGCAACAACTTAGGAATTTTTTTTTACCTTTTTTCATATAAACAAGCACTAATGTAATATTTGTTTTCTGTTTTCGTTTGTTAATACTAGTTTTCTTTTTCTCTTGCTAATAAAGAATCTGTTTACATTATGATAGCGTCACCTTCCTCCAATGCCTAAAATTTTTTTCTTTTTTCTACCTTCTATAAGTAACCATGAAAAGCACCCTCTAATTTAGGAATTTTTTAAACTTCTCATCTTCTTTCCTATTTTAAATTGTTCTCTTATTTCAAAATCATTTATAAAGATAAATTTATATCTCCACTGTTTATTATGTTTATTATTAACAATAACTGAAAAGTTCCCAAATCAGCCAAAATTTTCCTTTCAATCGTCAAATTAAGCCCTATAAATTATTAAAGTAGCCATATTAATTTTTCCTATTTTAAATTTCCTATTCATACGTTGCTATAATATTCTTACTACGAAATCTAAATTGATTTACAAACTTCAAGTGAAATTAAGCTCTAATATTTCCCATTCTACTCTCCTGCAGATACCATAACTTCAAGTCAATATAGGGTACACGTGTATCCTAAATCAAGCTCCACTCTTAATAAATACACATAAACTTAAGGCCTTATAATTTATAAATTTTTTTAGATGAAATATAAAATTAAGATATTATAATTCATAAGTATTTTAATATTTTATCTAATAAATAACAAGATGGGTAGTGCATATTCTATTCAAGATAATGTACGCGTGATTTTGTCTTAATTAACTTCTTATTCTCTTTCTTTTTTTTAATTTTTAATTTAAAATTCATATTATTGTGATAATGTAAATACTTATGTGTGTGTGTAAAATTTCTCAATTAAAATTTCTATCTTATTTAAATAACTTACTACTTTTTATTATGGATAGTATCAATTTTTTGTAATCACTTTCTCCCTAATTTTCTTTTCTTATTAATATTTTGATGAATTTTCCTTATTGTCATTGTTGTTATTTATAAGCATTATCTTTCCTACACTAGTAATGCAAAGATTTTTTCTGCACCAACATCGCATGCCATATGTGCAAAAAGAAAATTTCGCATTTTAATTGCTCGGATGCTGTATGTGTAAAAAAGAATTTCAAATTTTGCTAAAGACTATGTATCATTTATCCAAATCAGCTGTTGTAAAAAATAAAGAAAATCTTTACAGCGTTAGCGTAGGAATATTTTGCAACATATTTTTTACCACATAAATCTCTCTCTCTCTCTCTCTCTCTCTCTCTCTCTCTCTCTCTCTCTCTCTCTCTCTCTCTCTCTCCCTCCCTCCCTCTCTAGTTATTTGTACATTAGATATTTTTGAAAGTAAATTAACATTAATTTTATACAAAGCAATGGGATGTGTTGAAAAAATAAAAGTGAATTGGGAAGGGTAGGATTGTGCTAGATAATGGAGGGTATCATATAGAAAGCCTAAGTTTTTCCTCATTTAATGTATAGAAATATTTAATGAATATTATTTTCAAATTTTATAGTAGATATTAAAGTACTAAATTAATTTGATGTTAACTTTTAATATGAATATCTTAAATTAATATTTCAATTATTTATAAAAAAAATTAGCCATAACTTATCTTGCAAAAGATAGGACGACATTTATGTATTGAAGAAAGAAGAAAAATGGAGCCGGAGAAGGGATGGGAGGACAGAGAAAGGCGGACATCATGCTTCATTGTCATTTAAAAATAAAATCATCTAAATTGAAATATATATTGTTACTTGAGAACAAGATCTTTGTATGACGCTTTTAGAGGTTAGGTTTATGTCCCCCTCCATTGTATTTTCTTTATTTTATTAATAAAATTTGGGCTAGCATCCCCTCCTGTGTACGGGTTTTGCCAAAAAAAAAATTGAAGTAAAGTGATGTTGTTATGTGTTTATGATACTTGATATTTAAAAAAAAATGATAAAGAACTACTAAAAAAGAAGTCTATAGTGACAAACCTATTATGACACTTTTGTCCAAATGTCACCATAATAATTTATTATAACACTTAGTAAGGGGTGTCATTAAAAAGGTTGAAAAAATGATCAAAACTACATCGTATTAAGAAAAAAATTTTAATAAAATGCTCATAATATGGCAATTTTCTCTGAAGGTCACCATAGTAGTTTATTGTAACATACTAAAAAAAAAGTGTCATTAAAAAGGTTGAAAAATTGATTAAAATTACGTTGTATTAGAAAGAAATATCTTTTTAATAAAATCCTCAAAAATATAGTGGGAAACCTTTAAAAAAGTGGGAAGTTAAAAAAGAAAAAGTGATAAGATAACAAAACAAAAAGAAGAAACGATGCTTTTTTTAACTCCCTCTCTCAATCTCAATCTCAATCTCTATCTCTATCTCCTTTTGCCTCTCTATATGTCTCTGTCTACTACTTCTTTCTGCTTCACTTAATCCAAACATCAAAAATCTCAGTAGTCTCACCGATTCGCCAGCAACTCTAATCACATGCCATCAGTGCCAGTTACTATCTCACTTTTTCATCAATACATTCTTAAACCTTTTATATGGTACTTCTATATTTTATTTGTCTATCCCTTTCTTTCTTTCACTATTGCTCTGCATTTCTCTTTTGTGTTCTAAGTTTAAAATTGTAAAGAAGAGTTGTGTAAATTGTTGCATCCAAAAAAAATTGTGCACGAGTCGGTCCGTGATTGTCGCGCCCCAAAAAGACAGTTTGATCCTGTGACCATTTTCAAAAAGAAGCTTTTTGGAAAAAAATGTGAGTGTGTAAGAAAAAAATTGATTTTTTTAATGAAAAGGCGTATTTTTTGGAGAAAATGGTATTTTTGGAAAAGAAAAGAAGGCCAGGACTAAAACTACAACAGTTTTGGTCAAATAATTTGAAAAAGGGTTTTTTGTTTAAAAATGGAGTTTCCACTTGCCAATGAGTTAGGTGTACCAAGTCACCTGAAAAATCATTTAGCAAAACAAAATAAAATTTTAGAAAAATATTTGAAAAGCCTTTTCTGACTCCGATCTATGAAAAAATGAGAAAAGAAGGTTCGAGAGTCACATTTGTAGAAAGGGAAGGCAAAGACTCGCGCTTAAGGTACCCTTTCTACCTAGCCGAGGCTAGTTGCAAGGTTTAATCAAATTTTCTTAAAAGAACCCTTATTTCTATCATGTTTGGATGTATCTATATGAATGCAAATCCTGAGTCTAATGTGAATATCAGGAGGGTCAAAATGTTCCGTCGAGGTTGGTCGAGATTATCGCATTAATTGCAAAACCCGAGTCGAGACCTCGAGAGAATCACGAGTGTAGATGCAAAATGGAATGCAAAAAGAAAAAAAATAGTAATATAGATAATAAGTGGTCGACGAGAGTGGGGATGCAACATAACGAGTACGGAGAACTAATAACTCGTGACTAACTTTTTTTTCTACTCACATAGGGGGGAATGGCCTGTCAATCCACCACTTTCCACATAAGTAGACAACTATTTCTAGTCGAAGCACACAAAATGACCTACCTTCTAAGTGAAATGCAACCTAGATGTCCTGCACTGTCAAATGCTAAAATAGGTAATGAAAATAATAAAATATATATACCAAAAAAATCATGCAAATATGGAAAACTCTAAAAAAGAAGAACGTGTTGTGAAATGAGATAAAATGCACACAAATGAAAATAGCACTAAAATGCCCTAAGGGTCTAGCGTTGGACTAGCGGGGAAGTGAGAAAACCACAACTAACGTTGGACTAGTGTGCTGACAGAATAACAAAACTGATAAAACATGGATTAAAAGCAAGTAAACATATAAAGACACATGAGAGCACGGAGGAGCACATAACACGTAGGCATGACATCTAGATGCAAAATCCTAAGAAAAGCGGTAAAATATATAAGCACACACACAAAAGCACATAAGCCCTAACTATTACATTGGGAGGTTAGCTACAATTTTTGGGGGTGGGGAAGCAAAAATGACCTATCTATTACACTTGCTATCTAAATACAAAATTTTGCTAAAAATATAAGAAACGTAATCTATCTTTTACATCGGCTAGCTAAATGCAAAATATTACATCTTTTGCCAAATAATAAAAATTCAAAACTAAATAGTATAAAAGAAATAAATAAGTAAAAGTATGTAAAAATAAGAAACATATGAGGAAAATGCATAAAAAATCACATTTGGAACATGTTGGAACACATAAAAAGAAATTAACAAGGAAGACGGATACCTCTTGAAGACCCGATACAAATGCTTAAGAACACAAAAAAAAAAAAAAACATGTCAAGGCACCTCAGTATAAACAAATAAAGCTAAAATATGAAATCCTAACAAAATTAGGGTAGAATATAAATTCCATGAAACCTAGGGGACTAAACAATAATTACAAAAACTAAAGGGCCAAATGGCAAATGTAAGCTAATTGGGGCGCAATCGATAAATTAAAGCTAAGTAAAGGGATAAAAACATAAATTCTAGCAAGCACTAAGACCTAATTGCAATTAGCCAGGACTTGATTGAAAATAAATGAAACTTAGAGGGGCAATCTAAAAATATTAAGACTAAAATGCAGAAACCCAAAAATATCAAGGGACAAATTGAAACTATTCAGTAATCCTAAGGGTTGGAAATGTAAGTAGTTATGTTATAATAAACTAACAAAAAAATAAAAGAAAGAAAAAAAAAAGCCGAATTAGATTACAAGAAAATAAACTAAATTTAATCTACTAACTTAAATAAGTTAACTACGAGAATTAACTAAATCAGATCAAAAGTAACGAAACAAATAAAAGAAGAACATTAACTAACATTAAACTAAAGCAAAATTAAAAACAAAATATTAAAACCTGCAAATCTGAAATTTCCCCAAATCAATCTCTCCTTTCCAATAACTCAAATCTCCACAATCAGTCCTTCTTCAATAAAAATGTAATTTCCCCTAAAAAATAAAACTCGTGCTGAATAGAGGCCTTCTTCTTCAATTAAAAAAAATTTGCAATTCAAATCCCCAAATCCCTAATCTCTTTTTTACCTTTCTTTTTCTTCTTCTCGCAGTTTCTCCCTTTTCCTCCTTCTTTCTTTCGGTATCTGATAAGTAATAAATTTACCAATATTATTAGATATATTATTATATGTTTTAGATGTTATTTAAGTATAATTATAGTATTTTTGGTTGCAAATGACTCATTTTCCAACAATTCGTAAGAATTAAGATTTTTACCAAAATTAGGGTTTGTGAGGCAAAATTTTTATTTGAGCAAATTAATGCACAATTTTTTTGTATAATTACAGGTTCATCATACTAAAACTTATTGTGGAGCAATTGGAGTAAAGGAAATCAAAGTCAATGGTGATTCAAAGAGTTAAAGTTGGATGAACAACTTGAAGGAATAATTGTGCAAAAATAAATGGAAAAATCTAATTCTTCACCACAATGCTTGGAAATACGTAAAAAATACTTGCATACATGAGGTCCAACTTAGCAAAAATCAAAAATCAAGTGAGAGCCACAAAGTTGTGATCCACGGATGAAGATCCGTGAGTTGTCATCCGCGTATCACCATTCGCGGATCGTAAGTCGGCTGGATTTTCTAGGACATCAACTTGCATCCTCTTCCAACTGATTTTTGTAGACATTTTCAGATGAGGATAGAGTTTTGCAAGTGGGAGAATACATTGGAAGCATAAATGAAGAATTTTGTGCTCATTTAGAATCCCCAAACAAATCTTCATCATTTCCATGCATTAATAATTCATGCAAGTTGGAAAATGACTTGAGGAATATTTGTCTGTAAATAGAAGTCATTTGTAAAGCCTTTGTAACAAGTTTTTAGGACTAGAAAATAGTATTTGTTTAGCTTACAATAGTTCTAGTAGAGAATTAATAGAATTCTCTTCATCCTTCAATAGAATAGTGAGGATCATTGTAAGAGAACTATTGTAAGTTCAACTTTGAAGGTGAATTAGAAGAGAAGCTTTGTCTAAACTTTGGTTGAGCAATTCTTACTCCCCTCTCTTTACTTTCATTTGTTGAATGAATTCTTGCTTTGAAGTTATACTTTTAGTTATTTCATTAGTCATGATGTACTAAAGGTTTCATCTAGAATATAGATGAAGCTAATGAATCTAAAAGCATGACTTATATTATCAAAACTTGATAAACTTGCATTTGTTTGTTTATTTGTTCAAGTTTTAACACTTGTTTTTGCTTGGCCAACTTAAACAAGTCATTTAGTTGTTACTTGACATTGAGAAATGCTAGTAATAATGAAAAATGAACAAATAATGCTTAAGTAGTTTATATGAGAATAATGGATACTTAAGTGAATCATTACAATTCATGTTTTCATAAGATTTCATTATGAGAATATTTGGAATCTTGTCATTGTATAGAGAGATCTAGTTATGACACTTATGGAATTGGATTCTAAACAAGGCAAGCTAAAACTTAGTAAGTCATTCATGCAAGATTTATTAGTGGATTCTATGTTCTAGGCTTCTTTGCTTTGATTTTACAAAAGTTCTCAATCATATATCTATTATATTGAAGGGACCCCATATCCATCACATTTCAATTATGTTTAGATAATAAAAGTTAGTAAAAAAGGTTAAGTAATTGCACATATTTGATTCCTTGTGGGATTCGACACCTAACACTCCAAGCACTACAACACACCCGTGCACTTGCGGATTAAGTTGAGAGATTAAGTTTTTATTACTTGATTTGTATGTTTTTGTTCATAATTGTTATACCGAATCTACACTACGTTAAGTTTTTGGCGCTGTTGCCGAGCAATCAAGGCAATATTAAAACCAAAACTAACTTTATTAATCTAAACTTTATACATATTTGCTTGTAAATAATTATTTTTCTTTTGTCTTGTAGGCGTATGCATGGGAGCTTAAGAATTGTTCTTCCATTTGATCCGGAAATAGAAAGAACCACACAGAAGGCAAGAAGACAAAAGCAAGAAGACCAAGCTAAGGTAGAGGAGATTGGTGACACCTCAAGTACATCTCAACCTAAAAAACATCAACAAAAGGTAGCTATGGAGGAGATGCAGCTGCAGACAGAGCTCTCATGGCAAAGTCGGCGGATGAAGCCTAAGAATTGATTGAAGAGATGGCAACAAACTACTACCAATGGGCAAATGAAAGAGATAATCCTAGAAAAACTCAAGGTATATATGAAATTGATACTTTAAATATGCTTAGAACTCAAATGCAAAATACAATAAATGTTTTCAATAAGCATGTCTCTAGTAATCAAAATTCATCTAGTATTGCTTATTATCATTTGTGTGGTGATTCTCATGACCCATCTTCATGTGCACAAGTTCAATATTTCAATAATTACAACTTTTCTTCTTCTAATAATTCTTTTTCAAATACATATAATTCTGGGTGGAGAAACCATCCAAATCTTGGGTGGAAGGAGCCAAAGATGATAACTCAACCTAGATTTTCACAAAATAAATCAGCTTGGGAGGTGGCAAATGAGAAGGTGATGGAAACGATTGAGCAATTTGAAAGTAGAATGATAGGAATGGCTAGATCTTTAGAAAATCAAATTGTTCAAAAAACCGAAGCAATGAACCTTAGGAAACAAGGGGATTTACCAAGTAAAACGGAAATTAATCCTAAAGAATAAGTCCAAGCAATTGCATTGAGAAGCGATAGAATGCTAAATGAACCAATCATTGAAGAATGTGGAAGTGAAAAGGTTGAAAAGGAAGAAAAAGGAAAGGAATTAGTTAGTGGTAATGAAGTTGGAGTTGAAAATATGAATTCTCAACCACAAACTAGTCCTCTTCCAATGCAAATTCTATTTTCACAAAGGCTTAAAAATGAAAAGCAAGAAAAGGAATTGAGAAAGATTGCACAGATGCTTAAGCAATTACATGTTAACATCCCTTTTGTAGATGCATTTTTGCACGTTCCCAATGAAAAATGAACAAATAATGCTTAAGTAGTTCATATGAGGATAATGGATACTTAAGTGAATCATTAAATTTCATGTTTTCATAAGATTTCATCATGAGAATAGTTGGAATCTTGTCATTGCATAGAGAGATCTAATTATGACACTTATGGAATTGGATTCTAAACAAGGCAAGGTAAAACTTAGTAAGTCATTCATATATCTATTATATTGAAGGGACTCCATATCCATCACATTTCAATTATGCTTAGATAATAAAAGTTAGTGAAAAAACTTAAGTAATTGCACATATTTGATTCTCCATGGGATTCGACATATACTCCAAGCACTACAATAGACCCGTACACTTGCGGATTAAGTTAGGAGATTAGGTTTTTATTACTTGATTTGTATGTTTTTATTCATAATTGTTATACCTAATCTACACCGCGTCAATATATGTTCTTCCCTTTTTCTCTTTGTCTTCCCCCTACCAGAATTCCGATCGGTTCTTCCTCAAACTAAACACATGGACCATCTTTCCCTCCAATCATCCTCTCAACCAACATAAAGAAGAAAAGAATGTTCCCCAAAAATATACAAATCAGCTTTCTTCAGCTTTCAAATCCCAGATTTCCACATCATTCTAGTCCCAAATCATTTTTTTTTTCAAATCTTAAATCACTCAATTAGCAAACAAATAGCCACAAAAAGAATTATCCATTCAACCCATTAACAAGATGCAAGATTAAGGAAGAGAGAAATTCCTACTTCAAATATAAGCTGAAAAAGTTTTGCAACGGTGGAATCGGTCCTAGTGGTGACAATGACGATGGAGATTCCAATTGAGGAAAAGGCCCCCTGTTGTTTGGTGGTTGTTTCGGTGATGTTGATTGTTGTTGGGGGTTGCGTGGTGATGATAGTTTGCTGCTACTCGTAGTGGAAATTGTTGGTGGGAAGTGTTGTTTTTGATGGCGCTATTTGTCTTTGACTGATTTTGATAGAGTTTGGGAGGGTCTACTTGGAAGGGAGCAGATTACTGTGATGTTTGGCTAGTGAGCTTTTGCTATCAGCAAAGATTTCAGGGGACTATTCTGGTGGCGTTGTTATGGTTGATTGGTGGTGAATGGAGGTCGGTGGTGTTGGTGATTAAGGGGCAATTTGTGGGGCTGGAATTGATGGCTTGCACTGGCAACGTGATAGCTTGCTGGACTGGCATCGACTGAAATGGAGACGGAGTTATTGGGCGGTCAATTGCTTGGGTGGTGGTGAGGACTTGAGATGTAGTGGGCTGGTTGCTAGGGTGTTTTTGGCTCTTGATGATGGTGAATTTGTCTACTTGTGCAGAGTGTGTGTGAATAGCGTGTCTTGTGCGTGATTAATTGTGTATGTGTGTGCAATTGATTTTTTATGTGCGTGTGTGCATGATTGAATGGGGATTGGATGTTGCTTGATGGTGTTTCTGGGGGCTCTGTGGTCATGGACGGTGGCTGGCTTGGGTGGTTCTAATGTAGCTAGCGGAGTGGTAGTAAATAAGGGGCTATTTTGTCGAAACTTTGGGCTTGGTATGGTTGCAATTTGGCAATGGTTTTAGGTAAACTGTATTGGCTTTTGGTTGTGTGCAGACATGGCTAATAGATGTTTGGATTTGAGGGCTATTGGTAATTATGGCGATTTGGTGGATGATTGGGTGGTGAGGAGGCAGTGTTTGGAGATTAAGGTTGATTTTTTTTTTTTTTTTTGGCTGGTGGAGGCTAGATTGTTTATGGCATTGATTTATGGTGTTGGAATTGGGCTAATTAATGATTGTTGTTTAAATGTTATGGTGGCCTGAGAATCTTGATAAGGGTAATGTGTGGCAAGTAGCTGGTAGTGTAATGGTTTGTGGTTCTAGGTCTGTGATGGTTTAAAGGATTGTCTTGACTAATGGTGAAGGCTATGTGATTATTGTGTGTGAACTATGTGTGATTGCAGGTAATAGACTGTGATTTTGTGTGTTTGAGTGCATGTTTTGTGTGTGAAGTAATGTGAGCGAGTCTGTGTATGTGCTTGTGTGTGAATCTGTACTTATAAATGGAAGTGTGTGTTATGTATGCAAGTGTTTGGGAGTGTGAGTGTATAAATGTGTGTGGGCTGTGCTTGTGTGTGAACTGTGTGAAGTGTGTGTGCGTGTGAATTGTATCTGCATGTGTATGGGTATGTGAATTTGGTTTGTGTGTGTGTGAGGTAATAGTGTGTGAAGTGTGCGAGAGAGAAATGTGTGAAGTATGTGAGATGGTCTTGAGATTTAGTGCGTGTTCTTAGGTGAGTGTGTCAGATGTATGAAAATGTGTTAGGATTTAGTGTGTGTTCTTAGGAAAATGTGTGTGGGTGTATGAAGATGTGCTAAAACTTAGTGTTTGTTCTTAGGAAAGTGTGCATGAGGATATGAAGATAAACTAAAAGGATAGTGGGTGTTCTTGGTGTTCTAAATGTGGGGTTGAAGATGTACTAGTGTGTGATCTGTAGACACCAAAATTTGACACACCTTTTGTTAAAATATGTGTGTGTTACTTTATTTAGGGGGTATTCTGATTTTCAGGGGCCAATTATAATTTTCGTGCATATTATGACTAATTCGTCACATTAGGGGCAAAATGGTAATTTTACCATGTAAATATTATTTTATTTTATTTTTATTTCCTAAATATACAATTTTACTATTTTTATCATTATTTATAATTTTAATAATTTTTAGGAGTCATTTATTATTTATTTAAAATTTTAGTATTTTAAATTTAATGGCACGTTTTTCAATGCACTCTTTTTTACGATAATTTTCCAATGAAAAATTTTATATATGTATTTTGTATATTTATAATTTTTTTGTAAAAATTACATAATTTTTAGAAGTCATTTGGTGATTATTTATTTTTTGTCATTTTTGTTTATTAATAGCACGTTTCCCAATGCATTCTTTTTATGAGAATTTTTCAAGTGAAATTTTTTTTTATGCATATCTCATATATTCATGAATTTTCTAGAAATTTTTTATATTTATTTTAATACTTTATTATTATTATTAATTTTTCTATTAATCGCACATTTTTAACGTTATGTTAATTTTTAAATTTTTGCGATAAATTTTTATTTATTCATTTTTATAACTATAAATTTCAGTATTTTTCTTAGTGATTTTAGAGATTCCAATATCTTTTATTTTATTCTATTTCATTTTTGTTTTCTTTTATTTTCCTAAAAAAAAAAAAACAGTAGAGCAGGCTGCGTTTTGCAGCTTGCTGCTACTGTAGCAGTATGGCTGCTACCAGAACAGCCTCATGGCCATACTTCCAGCTACACCACATCACCAACTCCCCTCACCACTTTCATTTTCATTCACCAGATTTTAGGGGATTTGTTCATGATTTTTCTTGACTCACCATCCCCACCATTCTCTCTCACTTGACCTAAAAAACCTGCACCTGTTTTCCCTCAATTCCCTCAGTTCCCTTCCTTCACTCACACAGAGCCAATTCACCTGCAATTCCCTCACCCTTCTCTGCCCTCCCTCACGACCTGCACTCTCAACTCACCAAACTCACTGCAGATTGCACACACTTCACCTCACATCTCCCTCACTCCCTCTGCTCCCCCTTCCCCTGCATTTTCCACACATCACACACATTACACACGCACCCTGCATCCACAATTCGCACACCACCAGACACACACACTGGCACGCACACAACTCACACACAATTCTCTTCCCTCTCGGTTTTTTTTTCTCTTTGCACAAGCAAGCACCACAAACACAAACATACAGACACCATCTGCACACACAATCACCATTTTCTCCTCTTCACTCACGGCACACACTCATTGCACACACAGGCACAACTCCACTTCTCTGCTTCCCCTCCCACAGACACACACAACCTCACCACTCACCTGCACACACCACACACACATACACAAGCCTGCACATAGATCACAGGGCCACTCACACACACGGCACAACCAGACACAAACACAAACCTGCAAATTTACACAACAAAGAAACACACATCACACAGAATACACACAGTGCACAAACATCACAACACACTCAATTTTCACCATTCGAACCTGCACAAAATCAGCAAAAAAAAAAAAAAGAGCAACAACAACAACAACCGGCCGAATCCCAACCGGAGCACCACCAGCCCTGCCGCGCACCACCACCGACGTCGGACCAGCCATGCTTCTTTGATTCAGGTAAAAAAAAAAAAAAACTCTCAATCCCTCTTTCATTTTTGTGCAATTAATTGATGAATTTAATGCATGATTTGGGGATTTTGGCATGATTTGGGGAAGGGATCAGTTGAGAGAGATGAGTGAACCGAAAAAAAAAAAAATCGAGAGAGAGAATCGGGGAAGAAGAAAGAAAGGAAGAGAGAAAAGAAAGAAGAAGAAAGAAAGAAAGAAAGAAAAGAGAGAAAGAAAGGAAAGAAAGAAAAGAGAGAAAAGAAAAGAAGGAAGAAAGAAAGAAAAAAAAATCTGTAAAAGAGAGAACAGAAGAGAAACGGCGAGGAAGAAGAAAAGAAAGAAGAAGAAAGAAAGAAAAGAGAGAAAAGAGAAAAAAAAAATTAAAAAAAAAATTTTAAAAAAAAATTTTAATTAGAGTTTTAGTGAAACTACGTCGTTTTGACGTAGTTTCACTCAAAACTACGTCGTTTTGATTAGTTTAGTTTTTTTAATTTATTTTTAATTAATAATAGTTATTTGTTTTATGGTCTTTATACTCTTATTAATGTCACTAGTGGCCCTGGGAATTTATAATTTGTGCGTTTAAGTTTCTGTTTATTGTAGATTGACCCTTATAATTTTATTTTCTTTTCAATTAGGTCCTAATTAATTGCATTTAGGTCCCCCAACTTTTATATAATTATAATTTTGACCCCTGCATTTTTTAAATTTCCGTTTCTGACCTTATATTTCTCGGTAATTACATTCTGACCCCTAGATTTTGCTGGAATTGCATTTTTTCCCTCTGATATTTATGGAAATTGCAATTTTGCCTCCCAAGCTTGCTGTTATTGTACTTTAGGCTTTAAATGTTGCTGAAAATTGCATCTTGGCCCTTATACATTGCTGGAAATTCTATTTTTGCCTTAGAATACTTGCTGGAATTTTATTTTTGGCCCCCTATTGTTGCTAGAATTTATATTTTGATCCTTTATGTTGCTGGAATTTGTTTTAATACCTCCATTAATTGTTAGAAATTGTAATTTAGTTCCTAAGTTGCTGGAATTTCATTTTTAAAACTTTATGTTGCTGGAATTTGGTTCTAATTTCCTAGAATGCTTGCTGGAATTTTATTTTGTTCCCCAACATTACTGGAAATTCTTTTTTGCCCTAGAATGCTTGCTGGAATTTTATCTTTGTCCCTCCAACCTTGCTGGAATTTTATTTAAATCACTATACTTGCTGAAATTACATTTTTGCCTTTAAATATTTGCTGTAAATTATGTATTACTTAATGATTTTGCTGAAATTATATTCTTGGCTTTAAATATTGTTGGAAATTTTTATTTTTGGGCATTATACTTGCTGAAAAATTATATTTTAGCCTTTAAATTGGTTGTAAATCATATTATTATCTTAACTATGGTTTGAAATTATAATTTTACCCTTTAGTTTGTTATAAATTACATTTTTTACTCTAGAATATTGCCCAAATTTCTCCTTTTAATCCAAAATCTTGGAACATTTTTATTTTTGCAAAAAAAAAAAGAAAAAGAAGGACATTAATTAAGTCCTCAAAGCTTTTAATTATTTCTTTTCACATTTTATTTTTATTTTTATTTTATTTTTATCAAATTTATAATTAATGTTCTAAAATTGGGTCTTGTTAGTCTAATTAATATTCAAATTAGTTTCTTTATTTCCCTTTTAGTTATTTTGATAATTCTTATTTGGGGTGTTAAAAGTTTAAGTAGGTATTATTGTACTTCACCTTCTATTATTATTATTATTATTATTATTATTATTATTATTATTTTTTTTTTACTCTATTTATTTATTTACTTATTTATTTTTACTTAATCAATTTCCATTTTCTTCCTAAATATTTAATTATTATTATCATTATTTTCTTTCTTTTATTTTGTTTATCATTGTTATGATTGTTTGAATTATCATAGTATTGTTCATAGTGATTGATATGAAACTATTTAATTAGTGGTCTATTTATTAAATAGTGGTATTTTTGACATGTTTGTTCATTTTTAGTAGCGATTTGTACCGAGTTTACGAACGGGAGGTACCTCGATTACCCTTTTAATTTCTTTTCATGTGCTCCTACGTGCTCCAATGCATTTTTCTATGTGTTTTTATGTATTTTATGCTTATAATTTTTATCCCATATGCGAGTGTTTATTTATTTATGCCATGCTGTTTATTTGAAATTAATTCTTGATTATTCAAAAAATGTAATAGATAGGTAATATTCTATTTAGCATAAATTTCTGTATTTAGATAGTTAATGTAATAGATAGTTTATATCTAGTTATACAAAATTTTTGTATTTTAGTTAGAAAATGTAATAGGTAGGTTAGATAGGCTATTTTGATTATCTTTTCCATTTTAGATTGTAATTAGGCTTTTCCGGTGTAATAGTTAGGGTTTATGTGTGCTATGTGTTTTATTCGCTTTTCTTAGGATTTTGCATCTAGAATATTATGATTATGTGCTATGTGCTCCTATGTGCTATTATTTGCTTTTATGTGATTTATTGCTTTAATATGTGCTTTAATTACTTACTTGCTTTATTATTCTATATGTGTATCGTCGCCACACTAGTCCAACGCTAGTTGTGGTTAATTTCGGTTTCTTCGCTAGTCCAACGCTAGCGGAGAATTTTTAGAAAATAGGTTAGTCCAATACTAGACCTTTAGGTCATTTTAGTGATAGAATCATTTCTTGTGTGCATTTCATGATCATTACACACACATTTTCTCTTTTTAGGCCTTTTCCATTTTTACATAATTTTCTATATATATTTTATCATTTATTATCTATTTTAACATTTATTTTAGTGCATAATATTTAGATTCCACTACACATAGAATTTTAGGTCATTTGTGTGATTTGACTAGAAATAGTCATCTACTCACGTGGGAAGCGATGGCGTACATGTCGTTCCCCCCTCCGTGAGTAGGAACAGTTAGTCACGAGTCCATTCGTCCCCCGTACCCGTTATGTTGCATCCCTACTTTCTTTGTTCACTTACTATCTATACTACTATTTTCCTTTTCTTTTGCATTCTATTTTGCATCCTACACTCGTGACTCCGTCGAGGTCTACATTCGGGTTTCGCAATTAATGCGGTAATTCCGACTAAACCTCAATGGAACATTTTGTCCCTTAACGATATTCATTTTTAGGATTAGATTTGCATTCATATAGTTGCATCCAAATGCGATAAAATCTTAGGGTTATATTAGGAAAATTTAGACTAAACCTCGCAACTAGTTTCGGCTAGGTTGAAAGGGTGCCTTAGGCGCGAGCCTTTGCCTTCCCTTTCTTCAACTGTGACTCCCGAACCTTTTTCTCTTGTTTTTCAAAGACCTGGAGTCGTCTAAAAGGGTTTTCTTGTTTTTCCTTATTTTTTCCAAAAACCATTTCTTTAAATAAATCATTTTTGATTTTTTACCTTTTATAAAATATTTTCGGGTGACTTGGTACACCAAAACTCAATATCAAGTGGCGACTCCTTTTTCACTAAAAAACCCTTTTTAGACTCTATTTTCCGGCCCAAAAACCGTCGCATTTTCAAAGTCCCATTTTAGGCCCTTTTTCTTTTATTTTTAAAATAAAGCATTTGTTCGTCATATTTTTATCGAATCATCTTTTACAAAGTATTTTCTAAAAATTATTTTTTACAAAATTTACACGCTTCTTTTTCCAATAAACACAACCACATTTAATACTTCCTTTTCCTTTTTCCGACTCACTATATCTACTCTATTAATTATTATTCTTTTTTTGAAAAATGGGGCGCGACATGTTCTAAGTGTTCTAGGTGGAGGCTTGAAGATACACTAGTGTGTATTCTAGGTGTTCTAGGTGTGGGCTTGAAGATGTACTTGTGTGTGTTCTAGGTGTTCTTGGTGAAATGTAAAAAATTAAAAAAATCTCTCTAAGGTCTTTTTTTTTCCTTATTTAATCCCAAAAATGGGTTATTTCTAGTGCAAGAAAGACTTATATTCCAAGAAATGAGTAAAGGATCAAAATACTCTTGACAACCAAAATTATAACTTTACCCCTACAAAAAATTAAAAATCTATATTCTCTCCCAAAAACACAAAAAATAGAAAAATTAAAAAATATATAAATAATAAATTTATTAATAAAAATTCACCCAAAAAAAAGTTATAAAAACTTAGAAACATGCTTAAAACACCTAAAAAACGAATTTAGGACCCAAAAATGGCAAAAAATATTCAGAAGGCGAAATGACCTATTTTGCCCCTATATTGTCAAAACGCATAGAAAAATATCTATTGGCCTTGAAAAATTATCACAAATGAAAAATGGACTTAAAACATTAGAAAATGAATTTAACACTCAAAAATTGGTAAAAAAAAATGCGTTCAGGATATGAAATGACTATTTTGCCCCTGAACGCAATATTTACAGAAAAATAGTAATTGTCCCCAAAAGAATAACAAAAATTCAGAAACAAACTTAAGAACCTAAAAAATAAATTTATGACAAAAAAAGGGCGAAAATGGTGTTTGTATAGCGAAATGACTATTTTACCCATGTGATAGTGAAATATAAAAAAAATACCAATTGAACTCAAAAAATTATAAAATTTTAGAAACATGTATAAAAATACAAAAATGTACATCTAAAACTCCAAAACTAATGAAAAAAATATTTACATGCTAAAAATTACTGTTTTGACTCCCGAAATAGTTGACTTTGCCATTTTTTGCTCAATAATAAAAAATTTTATCCCAAAAATAGAAAAAATACCCTCAATGTTGAAAAAATAAATGGTGTGTCAAAATTTGGTGTCTACATAAATTATAATTCATACTGCTTGGTTTATGACGCCTGCAGGTGAATCTTGAAGGAAATTAAAGAATCTTTCTGTCGAATGGCTATTTTTTAAGACACTATCAATATACTTTTTAAGTGGAGTTCTATATATTGAGATTGCTACTGCAATAGTCATGACTTTTGTAAAAGTGATATGTATTGATAATGTTATTGCAACAATTTGTTTGAATGATGTACATTTTACTAATTTTGATGATTGTATTCTATTATGATGACAATAAAAATGTGGTCTTGTAATAAAAACTCAAATGTATAGTAATTGGGATTGGACTTAATGCATACTACTATATTGACATTTTGAAAGTGTCACCATTTTATTTTTTATTGCCTAATATAACTGTCATACCATCCATTCAATTTCATATTAAGAAATGTCATAATAACTTAATTTACTTACACTTCAAAAGTGTCATAATATTTCACCTAACTTGTATAAAGAAGTGTCATAATAACCTAATTTACTTAACTGCAAAAGTGTCAAAATATTTCATTGTACTTACACTGTAAAGTGTCATGATATCTTATTGTACTTACATTGTAAAGTGTCAAGATAACTTCAAAATATGACACTTATGAGTATCAGTTTAGATCCATATAACATCAATCATTTCTTGTCAGTTAAAAAGTGTCATATTAGCATTAAATAATGAAGTTTATAAGTGTCAAAAGAATTACAAATTAGGACACGTAGGACTGTCATAATATTTATAGTGACATTAGAATAGACGAACCTCACAAGAAGTGTCATTAGAGTTAAAACGCCATTAAATGGACCTTTAATGGCACTTTTAAATGTCATAAAAGGGCGTTTTTGTGATAGCCTTCTCAAAGTTTTGGGTGCAAAGTAGCAAAATAGATATACTTGTACAATTCTTACATTTTTTTTGTCGTCATTATTATGCTAAAAAAGTGTTTATTTATGTGATGAAATGTGACCGTCTCTAAAGTACAAGAGATTTGCAATAATTACTTCTTATAATATGTCAGTATTTAAAGGATGAATTTGTCCATGCGTCAATAATTCATTGGCAATAATGTCATTTGATTAATTCCTCTAAAATAAGTCTAAATCCGACATTTGACTGGTTTAGGGAGGTCGATGTTTATATTTCTGAAACTTAGGGCCGTAAAGAGTGACTGAACTCAAAGTTTAAGGGGTACAACGGTAATTAAATTTATTATAAACATTCTAAAGTCAAAACTTCGATTCCGAGCTCCATTAGAAAAATATAACTATAACTCATAGAGTTTTCTGTTAACTGTAATAAACAAAACAAGTAATAAAGAACCTGAAAAGACTTAGATAAGAAGGGATTAGACTCCTTATCCAACTTGTTAAACTTGTCTCTTCCAATTTTGCTTTATTATTTTGTCCTCCTCTGTCGCTGGGATGCTTCCCCCACTTTTTGGATTTCTCCATGTTATCACGTCATTTCTAACAATATAACAGCTCTCTCTCTCCCCCCCCCCCCCCCCCCCCCCCAAAAGTGCAATAATGTCTGTATAAATTTAAGCACTTAGACCAAACTTATAATATGTTATCAATAAAAATCCTGCATCGTGTCAGTCCACTATTATCTAGGATGAGCATATTTTGATTAATTTATTTGTAAGGACAAAAAAGTTTTATCACCTAAATATGCAACAAAAATAGGGCGAAGCTCCAGTAATCCATTCTCCACCTTTGACAATATCTAATGAAAAGATTATGAAACCGGTTCATAAAAATTGTTACTTCAGTAAATTGTGTAATAGTTAAAGTAGCTAGGAGTGAGATTCAGGAAGCTCACTATCTGGCACGATCTTTGATTATTCTGTAATATACATTTCAATTTGTCATCGAATATTGTGTGTTGTTTTCAAAAAAAAAAAAAAGAGTCCCTTTGAACGTCTTTAACAATTTTGTTTTCCATATTACTTTCCTTCACTAGTTTGAATGAGAAATTGTGGAGTAAACGCCTTCAGTAGGTTGAACTCTTTCTAAAGACCTATGTTTACATTAAATGGTATAATATTTGGATAACTTATTTTGGTTCTCTTTGCTGCCTACATGTTCGCGATATTTTCAACTGTCATGGAAACTTTTTGTTTTTTTTTTTAGGGAAACAGTCTAAATCAAAACAGACCACATAGACCACGAAGACAGCATAGTAAGAAAAATTCTTTGTAAATCAATCCTAATGGACAAGTTGCCTTAAAATATATGTGACGATGCTCAATTATGCTGCAAACTCAAATAATAATTATATCAAAACGATTAAATAAACATTTTGTCAACTGAGCATCTTAACTACTAATTGATGCGATAGATGTAATGGGTAGCTTGTATCATGATGGAGACGTGTTATGATTCAGCTAGAGAAATTGGACGAATTATAAACACATAAAAATGAACAACAATATATATTTATTCTTGCAGATGATTTGAAACCTAATCAAGCGACTATGCATCTTTTTACAAATAACTGATTCAAAAAAAAAAAAATGATTGCCAATAGAGTTACAAAATCTGTATCATAAATGTTGGGACACATTAACAAGTTACGGCAAGATAATCCATTTGGTCATATGTTAATCTCGAATATGTAGAAGGAAATACTTTTCGCTTTTTGCTTGATATCTCCTCCATAGCCCGTTTAGAACAATATTATTATTTCCGAAAAGAGAAAACAGGAAATAGAAAACATAAATGTGATACAGACAAGGCTGCCTAAATCTTTGGAATCAACCAGGAAAAGTTTTTGCATTAGGCCTTTTGTTTAGTTGGCAGGAAAGTAAAATTAAATTCAAATATAATTTTTTGGATGTAATTCTACAGAAATATATTTCTTTATCATGTTTGGATGTTTTTAGGAATTTTGACAGCAAAATTGCATGGATTCTTATTTCAATATTTAGTTTAGAATAATATAAATGTAATATATTATACATTCTTACTACCAAAAATATCCCTACAAGCATAATATGGAAAAAAAAAAAAAGAACTTATATTCAGTAATTTTACTTTGCAATACAAGTTAAAATTAAGATATAATTAACAAGCATCATTTTCTTTCATATGTTTTCACTACCTTGGATTTTAATTTTACTTAATTAGTAAAAAAATAACTATTTTATTGCATAAAAATTTTTACAAGTGAATAAATCTATAAAAAGTACAATTAAATTAGTTGTGAGTTAAAATAAATTAGTATTGTTTCTAAGATAAAAATAAGTAAATGTAAGTTAAATTAATTATCATGCACTAAATAATAGAAAAGTAACATAAAAGAGTTGAGAGGAAGAAAAAGAAGGTGAGAGAGAAAATATTTGTTATACAGATAAATACTACTGCTTGAATTTAACATAGAAGTAGGAGATTTCTAAATTAAAATTCTAATGAAAGTAATCACAATACAACAGCATGTAAGGATTTAGAATCCTAAGGTTGTACACCTATTTTTCACATTTCAAAGAATGTTTCTACTTTCTCACTAAGTAAAGAATGAACCTAATTATGAAGTTTAAATGAAAAATATATATTTTTCCCCAATCAGAATCGTTACTAACCAAACGGAGCTAAATCGAATTGTCAAAACTCGAACTCTTCATACCCAATTTTCACTAAAGTTGCAAGAAGAGTCTAAATTTCAACTCAAAAAGTTAGCATGGGATATATTAATTATTCTCATAGCATGGGATATATTAATTATTCTCACCTTTGGTTCAAGAGAAGGTGATTTCTTCACTTTCTTCATTAGGGAGAAAAAATAAACGTCAAAGCTTTTAAAGAAAATTAGATTTTCAATTAATTAGCCAATGTTATAGGCCCATTTTAACTAAGTTTGAGTAAATATCAGTAGAGAAACAAAGCTAAGGTGTTGTTGTTGGAATTAATATGACAAAATGAGCCAAAAAACAGATGAAAGACACTTTTGTAAATGAGCAAACAGCCCATAGAATATCTTTTTCTGCTATTCTGAAAATTTCTAACCTAAATATAATATTTTTATCCTTTTTATTTTGAGTAATTAAAAGGCTTATTTTAACAAAGATACAGCAGTAAAATCTATTTTGGGGGTAAAATTTTATATTTTGATTTTCCTTTTCTTTTAAATTTTAATGTTTTATTTTTTCTGTTGATCCACGTGATTTGTTGATTAAAGAAACTGGTCCATCTTAATATCACTTTTTTTATAGCTCTTCCATCAATTGTTCCATTCTCATGACCATTATGATGTGCACATGTCCCATAAATAGATTAGATATAATGTATGACCAAATTGAAAGCTAAACAGAAATGATAAGGGCCAGAATCCAACATCATCATGAACTATTATGACAATACTAACAAGTAATGTAACAAAAGATTACTAAAACACCAATGGTACATTCTGTGATGTGTTATCATGTTTCATTATTTGCTGTGAAGATTGATTTGCAAGTTTGCAGATCTACTCAAGGCAAATTTATATGGACCGGCTAAAATGCCATCTATAGCAGCTAAATGGAGTGTTGTTACATTTACAAGTAATATTAAACATTTAACCAAAATTGTGAAATAATAAGAAATCCGGATCAATTATTTACAATATAGTTTGTAGATTAAGTGATTCGAACAGTCAGAATTTTATACATGCATGTATTGTGAATTTTTAATAAAAAGTATGAAAATAAATTTATAAAAGAAATACTAATTTGAAAAAAGATCAAGTTTATAACTCCATATGCACGCAAATGGAAATGAAATAGAGGTAATTTATCATTATTTTCATATATTATACTAAACTTATATGAGTTTTAACTTTTACTCTTGTTAATTAATGGCACATCAAACCAGTTAAAATTACCATATTAGCTTTGTCTAACTAAACATTGCAAAATCTCCTACCAAATGTCGATAAAGGGTATTTACCAAATAGAATACATCCAAATGAGAATAAACTATTATAAGAATTTTGTGAAAAAGATGATAAATTATTTGTAAAATATAGTATTAGAGAAGTTCAAAAGCGTTTTGTACTTTGACCTAAGATTAGGAAAACTTTTTGTTACACCTACAAAATGTAATTATTGTTTTTCTTAATTCAACATACAAACCAATATTTAACCTACGGTACCAGTTTTTAATAAGTTCATAATTGTCTGATTCTTTAATGAACTTAAATATTTTGTGTCATTAAGCCACGTTTGGAATTTCCGACAAAAACATAGAAAAAAGTACACAGAATTCTTTTTGTAAATATATATATATATATATATATATATATATTGGTAGATGGAAATTTTCAGTGCGATGTGGAATGTCTATATATATTCCTAAATCATGGTATGCTCTTTCCCATCTATTTCTACTTATCTTCGATCCAATTCTTCTGACGTGTAGATTTTGAGCTGCAATTCTTCTGTTTAAATTGGGTCCACTTTGTCCTTGATCATTTGTTATGGCCATTGCCAATTGGTACATTAATTTGATGTTCCAAATTTGGGGAATTTGATTTCTTATTTTAATCATAATTAAATTTGGGGTGCAAAAGATTTCAAATTTATGAAAAACTGTAATGTTCGAACTTGGTTTGAATTCTTAACAAGTTCAAAATTTGTGTTTGATTATTATTCGATTCCAACTGGATTGAGCTTTTTTCATGCCAAATTCGAATTTGAATGAACTTTTATTAAGTCAAATTTGAGTCAGACACGAGTAGCTGGATATTTTTATTATAAATTTTATATTTTATGCTCATTGAGTCGAGATTGGATTTACAAAATTAATAAAACTAAATATTGTTCAAATTTAGTTTAATTAATTGATGAATCAAATCTCAAATGAGATTTTACTGAGCGAACCTGAATCCAACATGTTGAGAAGCTTAGTTCATTTTACCCCTAATTAAAATGTTATTTTTTAAAAATATTTGAATGTTCTAAACCAAAGAGTGATTAGTCTAATACTTAACTAGATGCATATTTAATGAGTTACTATTTTCTAATTGTTTATCTCCAATTTCTTCTTATCAAGAAAATGCATATGTCTGACTCTTCTCTTAAACTAAATTGGAGTCGGTCCATGTCTGTCTTTGGTTTTTTTTTTTTTTTAATTAATCGTCAACAAAATTTTATTCTATTTCTAACCTATACTATGAGGAAGGCCCAACTGGATCCAGGAAAAACCAATTGGGACTGAACCACCACCAGATCGTTAACAAAAGTCTATCTTACTCCTAAGCTATAATATGGGGAGAGGCCCAATTGGATCCGTGAGAAACTGATGAGAACTAAACCACCATCGGACAAACGGGTGCATCAAGCACCTATTTAAATTTTTGATGGGAAGTAAGATTTGAATCTCTGACCTCTCATACCATTTAGCCTTTAAAGGTTTTGTGATAGCCAACTCAAGAAAGTTGTGTTGGTTAATGTCTGACTTTTGTTCTATACTAAAAATTAGCCATTTGATCCTAGTTAGTCACATCATTTGTTGTTGCCTAGTCGGTTGCCTAATTTTTATACGCTTCCGTTATGACTGAGATGGCTCTCACCAAAAACTGGCAGTTGGTTATGTATCACTAAAGATTCCAAAATATGCTTTGCTGTTACACCCGAAAAATCTGGATATAAATTGTAGAAAATTTTCAAATGTAAGGTATTTTAGCTGCAAAGTGTTCACTAAATAATGCTAAAGTAACTAAAAAAATGAGAGTCAAAAATATATAATTTATGTATGCTACAAAAACCAAATTATAAATTTACATAATATAACAGTTGTGTAGGAAAAGTAATTCCTCCTACCTGGGGTGGGGTGGGGGGGGGGGGTGTCCCAAGAAGGGAAAAAAAAAACACAATATGTTCTTAAAAGTAAATTAGTTTCCTCAAGTTTTATATGTGTGTGGGTGTGGGTGTATGAGTAAGCAGTATTACGACTCCATTCATTAATTTCTGCATCCACTACCGTCTCAAATTAAACTAACATTTTGGTTTTGTAGTAAAAAAGTAATTTGGGAAAAGAGGAAGGTTACCCATTTTCAAGGCCAAAGCATGTCCCTGAAGCATTTTGGGAGACTTGTAGGTTGCCTACCAACAAGAAATTACTGACAACGGGATTCAAACCCAATTTTCCTGTAGGCATTCTGAATGAACATTCAGCTGAACCAACCCTTGTTGGCAAAATCAACAATTTTTTATAAAACAAAGAATTTGCTTTATGTTATTAAAAGCTTAAAATTACTCCTTTTTAGTAATATAATAGTAAGTTCAACTCTTACTGCAGTCAATAACAACTCCTTATTTCTCTTTTCCTCGGGAGGATTTATGTACTAAAAAGAGCCCATTCAATTCACTTCAATTCAACACAATACTTTCATTTCTCTTTTAAAGTAAAACACACATCTTCAACCAAAAATTAAGAAAAAAAAACCAGAGACGAACACATTATATAGAATATTCATAAAAGAAAATAGAAAGCTTCCTTGAGCAGTTATATTTCCATTTACTGTTTTATCCTGCTAATAAACGCCAACAACATAAAATACACATAACCATGAATCAGCTCAAAATACAAGCATATTATTTTGTGGTTTGTTGAACTAACTTTGCATTCAAATCAGTTAAAAAATGTGTGTATTAGTTCAAAAAAAAAAAAAAGTGTGTATTAATGCAGGTTTCAATAGGTTGACTTGTTTCATCCCATTTGCCTATAGGCGTCCAAGATCAGGCCAAAATCAAAAGGGTCAAGATTAGATAAATAATGCAAATTTTTGTAATGTTGGTTGTTATTTAATAACAGAGTAAGTCAATGGGCGTCCGTCCCATTTTGGGCAGAAAGCAGGGGAATTCCCACCTTTTGTTATTGGAATGCTTAGTTGGATGGTCCGCCGCACTGCGGAGAAATTTTTTTTTTTTATATTTTTGACGGAGTTTCCAGCTTAGTGACAAGTTTCGTTCGCGTAGAGACTCGTCAAATGGTACTCATAATTTTTTTTTGTCAGTAATCAACTGTATTCTATTTTTTATGTTTAAAATGATGAATATTGTTTCTTGATATATTTAAAATATATCAATTTGATACTCAAATTATTGTTTACTTTTTTTTTTATTTTTTAAATCTTATATCACATGTTTATAAACTGTGGAGTAAAAACAAATAGACAACTTTTATTTTAAAAAAGGTGCATATACATATTATATGTTATTTTGGGAAATTGGAGTTAAAATTGTGAGAATTATATAATGAGTATATGTGTTTTTTAAACACAAAAATTTGATTATTATTTTTCTCCTTCAATTTTTTTTAGTATATGGCTAAACCATGATAATTTAGGTAAAAAAGTGATCGAAGTGGCATTTAAGATTTAAATTGTTATATTTGACATATTTTAGAAACTAATATGCATCATTTTATATCTGGATGACTACAAAAGGATAATGCATAAATTTGAGTGAAGTTATGTATGTGTTCGTGCATGTTTCTTGTTGTTACTGTACACGAATGGGGAGTACCATTTGATTCCCCTTTTTATCTTTACTCTTTTATATAAAGTATAAGTAACTAAAAATAACTACTTATTTGTTTATTTTTATTTTGTAAAATTTCTATATGTCTATTCTTAATATGTAAAATTGTTTTTTTATTAAAATTAACTTATGTAACTAATTTTTATTTTTATTTTTTGCCTACACATTGAGTGTGCTTTAACCACTAATATATATATACACACACACACACATGTGTGTGTGTAAAAGAAAGCAACACATTTTGTCTGTAATATCTCTGCCTTCTTATTTTCTTTAATTTTATAAAACGTTAAAATATATTTAGTAACTATGAGATAACCACACCATTACCCATTTTGTTTTCATAAAAGCCTCTACAAATTTATCCTAAAAAAACAAATCTCCACAAAAATAATTTTTACAGACAATTTAATTTTTATTAATTGTACACACATAAAAATAAGTGTGCATTATTTAGTAGTATATGAAAAAAATTGGGAATTGCACATAACAATCTCCAGGACTGATTGTTGAGATCTCACATCCATGGTACTATTTTTCTATCAGCCCTCTCATTAACCCAACCAAATACCGTACCACCGATTCTGCTACTGCTACTGCTACTGCTACTGCTACTGGGAAAAGTATACAATACATCACGTGCATTGCCACGTGGTGTAGTAGAACCAATAATTTATCGTCATGTTGCAATGTTGGGCCATACCTTGTATTATTTGGCGATGTGTGATTAGTTCTAGTGCACCACGTGGCACGCCACGTGACGCGCGTGGTGCACGCAATACTCACTCCTGCTACTGCTGTTACACTTACCATACCTGAAACCCCCACAGCTACCTACAGTCAACAGACGGAAGATATTTCATGGACTGACCAAGTAAATTTACCTACCAATCGAGGCTACTTTCGTCCTTTCATATCCCCCACTACACCACCATTTCGTAATATTCGTCCCCCATTTGGTCCCTTCGTCACTTTTAAAACGCAAGTCAACAGTCCGCACTTTCCATATTTTGCATTGTTTTCTCAGGTCAATTTCTTTTTTTAGTTAAAGCACAAGAAGAAGAAGAAAGAAAGAGAGATAAAAATGGTGGAAGAGTTCATGGTTTGTGTTGATAGGATATTATTAGCATCATCGTCCTCATCATCATCAGCTGCTGCAGAACCTGTTTGCTTGGACTCTTCTGTAAATAATAGTGGTAGTAATAGTCAGGCAGAGAGGCTTTCATCAACTGTGAATACCATTCAAGCTCCTGATGCAACAAACATGGAGGTTAATGGCGAAAATGGAGATGCAATTCCAAAAGAAAAGAAGGGTGTTTTGAGAGAGTGTAGAATATGTCAAGAAGAAGATGAAGAGCTGGAAATGGAAGCTCCTTGTGCCTGCAATGGCACTCTTAAGGTGAAATTTCTTTTCTTGATTTTTGTTCTTCTTGAAAAGATTACCCTTTTTGGGCTAAAAATTTGTTCTTTTTATTCACATTTTTTTTCTTGGGTCTTACTTTTCTACGGTGGCTTTTGGGAGGCGGGTGTTTCTTGGTTAGTGCGTATATTGATGCTTTTTAGGGTATAATTATTGAAACTCTTCAATGGTTTATTGGTTTTGGCGCAGCTGTGTGTTTTTGGTGTTTTGTGTGCATTGATTCATGTTTGATCAGACCACAACTCTGTGTTGTATTTGTTCTATCCATGAATGTAAATTTGTTCTGTTATTTGTCTGTATAGTGTTTGTCTTTTGGCTAATATATGCTGAGTAATTAATTTTAAATTTTTACACTTATTGATTTTTTTTTTGTAAGGGATTCCAGATTTTGGATCTCAATATGTCCTTTTTTACCCTTTTTTTCATCTTTAGGAGTTGATTAATCATTCCTAGTCCTAGGTGCTCGTGAACAATTTACTTCATTTTTCACCTTTCACATTCCTTGATTTCGTGTTGTACTTGTGTACCTTTTTCACACTTGATGACCGCTATTTGTACGGGAAAATTTTTGCTGAACTGAATGTCTAATTTGTAAGTCACATATAACAGCTCCGATATTTTGGCATTGATGCCATTCGTCAAAGAATTGATTTCTTACTGCTAATTGCATCTGGGGCACTAAAGTTGGGAACTCACACAATGAATCATTGGTTCAATATGAGTTGGCAACTTTACAATGAATATGTGAGTCCATCTCATTTTTCTCACTGTCTTTAACAATCATTCTCAATTCATTTTTGGAATGTAGTTTGCTCATAGGCAGTGCATTCAGAGATGGTGCAACAAGAAAGGTGACATCACATGTGAAATCTGTAATCAGGTCAGATCTTTTACCTCTATTGTCTAGGAATGGGTGAATATCATATACTTTATCTGAAGAGCATACCTGATCCTCTTTCCTGCAGGTCTTTTCACCAAATTATATCCTTCCACCGAAACGAAGCAATGCTGATGTTATGGCAATTGATATCAGGTAACTTCCTGTTTGTCTCGCCTACTTGATGGTGGATTTTATCTATGAACAGCAATGTGACAAATATCATGTTAGTTTATCTTCCAAGTTGTGAAACAGCTGTCTAGGAAAGTTGTTCAGGTTATTCGTCTAAATGCCTTTTATCTGCTGCATGAGAAGATGCAGGAATTTTCCTCTACCTTCTCGATTTTGGATCAAATTGAACCTTAAAGTGTATATCATTTGGCTTGGAGTGGAGGGAAATTTCAACCTTTTTCTGGGTGTGAAAAGCTTGATGCTTGGCTTTCGGTTATGAGCAGTGGCTGATTTTGGGACTCCGCTTAATGCCGACTGATTTTTTTTGCTAAATTTATGTAATGTATTTTATCTGTGGAAGTGTGAACTAGTCCTAGCTGTCATGAAACAAAGCTCTATAGGGGTTTTAATGTTGAAAGATCCAAAACTAGCTCTTTAGCATACAAACTAGTTCAAGCATACTTTTACCTAATGTGACAAGGGACTAATTCTGGGTTGACTGAAGTGCATGTATGACTCAATATATTACTTTGCTCATCCTCGAGGAATTCAAAATGAAATTGTCCTGATTTTGAGTTTATTTGAGAACTCATTCTATCAAGTACAAGACGATCAAAAAGATTGTTGTTTGATAAAGATGAACTATAAACCTTTTGGTCAGAGTTGATGTAGCTAAATTTTCCTACCTTGGGGCACATATTTTGTTTCTTCCAGAGTATCAATTTAGTCCTGTTGAGACAATAGGTTTGGTTTACATTAAATCATTAAGGAGTTATTTATAAGATTATCCTTCTGCTGGGTTTGTTTTTGCACATTTAGTGAAACTTTAGGAATAAGGCAATTAGTTACCTTTGTTACATTTGGTTTTCTGATATTTTGAAATCTCAGTCACACACCTGGAGTTTGGAAGGTGAAGCAGCAAGTTAGGTGCCTTATAAAGGGTTTCACTGATATTGTTCATTATTCATTCTTAATCAGCAGCTCTAATAGCTGTCAGTAAATGCAGTATAAGGATTATGACTAGAAAAGTTTATATTCTGCTTTCCTTGTGGAAATATACTCCATTAACCTTTTATGTCTTGGCAGATGATAATTTTGATTGTCTTAATACTTTTTTTGTTGTTATAATTTTGATTGCCTTCATATTTTATTTGTTGTTTTCATAAGGCAAGCATGGGGTTCAGACTTTGATCTCCGCGATCCTCGTTTCCTGGCTTATGCGGCAGCTGAGCGCCAGTTTTTTCAGTCCGAATATGAGGAGTACGTCGTTGCAAACAGTAGTACCCTTGCCTGTTTCCGCTCGGTGGTTATTATCGTAAGCCGAATGAAATGCACCATCTGGATTTTTAGATTCTGTTTTGCATTTGTCATTGGACTTACAGGTTTTCCAATGTACAGGTGATGCTTCTCTTGCTAATAAAACATACCTTACTGGTCACAAGGGATTTTGGAATGGTCCAAGAGTCCTCTATCTTCTTCCGTGTATGTCCAAGTTGATTATTTATGTGTATTGTTATGCATTTATCCCTTAACAAAAAAAAATGTGCAAGAATATCAAAAGGAAAAAAAAAATGCCAAATTTGGTATTTCTGTTTATCGGTTTCCTCTTGCTGGCTTCTGTTTCTTGATTGAGTATGGCATAAAAAATTGCTTCAGAATTAACAACTTGATGTTTGGATCCATGTGTTCATGCTTCAGTGAAGAAGCTAATGCCAGAAAAGAACTTCTTGTACTTCCAGACACATGTTGTTATTGATAGGCTGGCCTTATCCATGAAAAAATTCATGCAAGTAAATATGTCAATTTATGTAATAGGCTAATGGTATATCCACCATATACACTGCTGCATAGTACATGTTTTTCATTTTTTATTTCTTATTTAATTTTTTTAATTTTGTACCATAACTAATTAAATCTTTTTAGTTGGATTTCAGTTTCAAATATCACTCCTTCAGCTGGCTGGTTTTCTTCTTCCTTGTTATGTGATGGCCCGCTCATGGTATATTATACAATGTCGCAGGAGGAGACAGGTTTGTAAATGTTGTCGATCACTTTCTCCTTTCATCTCTGCCCTGATACCCTTGATTAGAAGTTTTGCTTGGTAAACAATCAAAAAGAGAAACTTTATTTGCCATTGTTGATTCTAATAGTAAGTATGGATTTAGCGGTGATTGGTGATTATAACTATAATAAAACCTAATTAAGTTGCAATAATTGCAAATGATTTAAAGTAGGTACAAAAGCAACACAAAGATTGACTTTGGGATCAAATGGTGGAAAAGGTCAATGGTCAGGGATGACAGGATTTCAGCTGAATGGCTAGTGCTAGATCATCTCTGTGTCTGTATATACCCTTCTGGATGTCAGCTATAAATTATAATTGAAATGCGAGCTTCAATTATTAAGCTTTATCATAGGTAAAAACTTAATCTTGATGTTTTAGGGGACTTCATTTCTTTTAAAAGGAGGAGGATAGACGGATAGACTGGATGTTCTCAAAGGTTGAGAGCAAAGATTTCTTGAACTGACCATCCTTATGCTCACTCACCTGTTCAATGTCTCTATTGGTTGATGCGGCTTCAAACCTGCTGTTTCTAGCTGTAGTTGTTTCACCAGATACTCTAGGAATGTGATTGTTAATGTCATTATGTGTTGAATGAAGTCGAGGTATGATAATCACATTCATTTTAACCAGTGAGTTAGTATTTAGCTGAGATGGGCATCTGTAACGGGGAAATGGCTCGAGCAGAAAAAAAAACTGACATGCTGTGGTTATTGTGCATTTCTTTTAAACTATTTATTACATGCTTTTCCTTTTACGAAAATCTTTCCGCTTGCTTTATTCTTGACAAATCGTAATATTGGAGCAAGCTTATCTAATAATCACTATCATTGTTATTGTGTGCATTGAGCGGATTATCTCCTAAATGTGTATTGAGATCATTGCATAAGTTATTTGCCATTACAACTGTGGATCAAGGATTTCTTCATCAGCCTTGTGCAATTGATATTCTAATTTTCTTTCCAGGTCTAGATCAAATCATGGAAGCTGGGTCAGTTCTGGAATTTCATAGAGGATGTATTTCTTTGCTAATGCTTCTAAAGAATCCTGTCTGTTTTCTCTACCACTTTGTCTGTGTTCAAGAGATTGTATGTACATTAGAAGTTGCCATGGTTCATGAACAATCATTGTAAATAATGTAGCTATAAAGCTACCAATGAATCATTTTTCAAAGCTTTCTGACCTTTTGATCTCGGAAGCAAATGTAAATGTGAAAGTTGAGATCATTAGGTGTTTATGGTGATTGTATTTCTTGCTTTACAAAGCAAGGAACTCGTGTGTTTCTAACATAGCTAGGTTCTTAAAGTTCTTCAGATGACATAGCCCTTGTTCGTATTTTCGTACAGAAAATTTTTCCTACAAACATCAACGTTCAAAGCATCATAGTTGAGTGTAAATTATACGAAGTTCCAATGATGTTTATCATAGCTAATTGAACTTCTCCGTTCTAATTCTTTTTTTAACAGTTTATCTTGTATATTTTACGAATTTAATTCCGATCCCTTCTTTTCTCTTTCGAATTTCTACAGGTAATTTTGAAACCATAAGAAATTTTTTGTTACTACGAAATTGTGATAGAGTATATGTGAAAACTTGAAATGTTAATGAAGGCTTATGAAAACAACTTTTTTTTTGTTTTTGAACAAACCCATACTATTATATTGGGGAAGAGGGTGTAGGGATTCGAACCCTTAACTTTTGGGGTAGAGTCATAAAGATCTAATCGCTAGACCTTCTATTTGTTTCTTAAAACAACAACTTAAACAACCATGAATTTTTTTTCCTTGGTTTCCTTTTGCACAAATTTTCTTTCTCCCTTGTTCTCCCTCCCTCTAGTTCACCCGTTATTAGGACTGTCGCGCCCCATTTTTCGAAAAATAAATAGAAAGTGTAAAGAAGATGTCGGGAAAAGGGAAAAGGAAGTATTAAATGTAATGTTGTGGTTAAAAAAAAACGTATAAATTTTTTGTAAAAACTAATTTTTTGAAAATGCTTTGTAAAAGATGATTCGATAAAAATGTGACAAAACAAATGCTTTACTTAAAAAAATAAAAGAAAAAGGGCCTAAAATGGGACTTTTGAAATGCGACGATTTTTGGGCCCGAAAAATAGAGTCTAAAAGGGTTTCTTTAATGAAAAAGGAGTCGCCACTTGGTATTGAGTTTTGGTGTACCAAGTCACCAAAAATATTTTGTGAAAGGTAAAAATTTTGGGAATGATTTGTTTTAAAAAATGATTTTTGGAAAAATATAAGAAAAACAAGAAAAAACCCTTTTAGACGACTCCAGGTCTTTGAAAAACAAGAGAAAAAGGTTCGGGAGTCACAGTTGAAGAAAGGGAAGGCAAAGGCTTGCGCCTAAGGCACCCTTTCAACCTAGCCGAAACTAGTTGCGAGGTTTAGTCTAAATTTTCTAATGTAATCCTAAAGTTTTATCACATTTGGATGCAACTATATGAATGCAAATCTAATCCTAAAAATGAATATCGTTAAGGGACAAAATATTCTATTGAGGTTTAGTCGGAATTATCGCATTAATTGCGAAACCCGAATGTAGACCTCGACGGAGTCACGAGTATAGGTGCAAAAATGGAATGCAAAAGAAAAGGAAAATAGTAGTATAGATAGTAAGTGAACAAAGAAAGTAGGGATGCAACATAACGGGTACGGGGGACTAATAAACTCGTGACTAACTGTTTCTACTCACGGAGGGGGGAACGACATGTACGCCATCGCTTCCCACGTGAGTAGATTGACTATTTCTAGTCAAATCACACAAATGACCTAAAATTCTATGTGTAGTGGAATCTAAATGTTATGCACTAGGTAGATGTTAAAAATAGATAATAAATGATAAAGTATATAAAAATTATACAAAAATGAAAAAGGCCTAAAAGATAAAAATGTGTGTGAAATATCATGAACACGCGAGAAATGATCCTAATACTAAAATGATCTAAAGGCCTAGCATTGGACTAGCCTATTTTCTAAAAATTCTCCGCTAGCGTTGGACTAGCGAAGAAACCGGGATTAACCACAACTAGCGTTGGACTAGTGTGGCGACGATACACATATATAATGATAAAGCAAATAAATAAATAAAGCATAGATTGAAATAATAATCACATAAAAAAACACATAATAGCACATAAGAGGACATAACACATAAGCATGGTATTCTAGATGCAAGTTCCTAAGGAAAGCGAATAAAACACATAAACACATAGCACACATAGCACACAAAAGCCCTAACTATTACACCGAAGAAGCCTAATTACAATCTAAAAATAAAAAGGTAACCTATCTAGCCTATCTATTACATTTTCTATCTAAATACAAAATTTTGCTAAATAGAATATTACCTATCTATTACATTTCTTTGAATAATCAAAAATTAAATTCGAATAAATAATATGACATAAATAAATAAAAACTCTCACATGGATAAAAATTATAAGCACAAAAACACGTAGAAAAACACATAGGAGCACGTAGGAGCACATAAAAAGAAATATTGGAAGGGTAATCGAGGTACCTCTCATTCGTAAACCCGGTATAAATGGCTACTAAAATGAACAAACATGTCAAAATTATCACTATTTAATAAATCAATCACTAATTGAATAATTTTCTACCGATCACTATGAACATGCTATGATAATTCAAACAATTATAGCAATAATAAACAAAATAAGAGAAAGAAAAATAATGATAACAATAATTAATCATTTAGGAGAAAAATGAAAATTGTTTAAGTAAAAATAAATTAGTAAATAAATAAATAAATAAAGCAAAACAACAAAGATAAAATAAAATAAAACTAATAATAATACTAATAATAATAATAGAGGATAAAATACAATAATACATACATTGAAATTTTAACACCTCAAATAAGAATTATTAAAATAACTAAAAGGGAAATAGAGAGACTAATTTGAACATTAATTAGACTAACAAGACCCCATTCTAGAACATTAATTATAAGTTTGATAAAAATAAATAAAGAAAATGTAAAAAGAAATAATTTAAAGCTTTGAGGACTTAACTAATTTTAACTTAATTAAAATTTTTTTTTTAAGAAAAATAAAAAAATAAAAAATTATAAGATTTGGATTAAAATTGAAATTTAGGCAACATTCTAAAGTGAAAAATGTAATTTACAACAAATAAAAGGGTAAAATTATAATTTTAAACCCTAATTAAGGTAATGACATAGTTTACAACAAATTTAAAAGCTAAAATGTAATTTTCAGCAAGTATAATGCCCAAAAATAAAAATTCCAGCAATACTTAAGTCCAAGAATATAATTTCAGCAAGGTCATTAAATAATACATAATTTACAGCAACATTTAAGGGCAAAATTTCAAGTTCTAGCTATTTGGGGAGCAAAAATATAAATTCCAGCAACATTGGAGGACAATAAAGTAATTCCAGCAAAAATATAATGGCAAAATGAAATTCCAGCAAGGTTTGGGGGCAAAAATACAAGTTTCAGCAACAAGAGGGGCCAAATTTATAATTTTCAGCAACATCTAGGGGCTAAAATACAATTCCAGCAAACATAAGTGACTAAATTATAGTTTCCAGCAACATTCAGGGATAAAAATGTAATTTCAGCAGACATGAGGGACTAAAATCGCAATTTCTGACAAGCTAAAGGGGAAAAATATAATTTCCAGCAAGTTTAAAACTAAATTGCAATTATTCTGGACATAATTGAAAGAAACTACAAATTTTAGGGGGTTAACTTAAATAAATAAGGACTTAATTGAAATAAACTAAAAGTATTAACAGGAATAATCAAATAATTAAAACTTAAGGGGGCAAAACAGAAATACATAATCTGCTAAAATAATAATAAAAATAAATAAATAAAAGCAACTTGTCAAAACTACGTCGTTTCATGCCGAAACGACGTAGTTTTGCTTAACATTTTTTTTTTTTAACCGATTTTCATTTTCTTTCTTTTTTTTTTTTTTTCTTTCCTTTTTCTCTCTTTTTCTTTTTCTTTTCTCTCTTCCTGATTTCTCTTTTCTCTTTTCTTTTTCTTTCTTTCTTCTTTCTCTTCTTCTTTTCTCTCTTGGTTCTTCTTCCCGATTCTGTTCTTCCCCCCCCCCCCCCGCCGATTCTCTCTTCCGGTCCTCTCTTTTACAGACATTTTTTTTTCTCTTTCCTTTCTTTCCTTTCTTTCTCTCTTTTCTTTCTTTCTTTCTTTCTTTCTTCTTCTTTTTTTTTCTCTCTTCCTTTCTTTCTTCTTCCCCGATTCTCTCTCGATTTTTTTTTCTTCGGTTCAATCGTCTCTCTCAACTGATTCCTTCCCCAAATCATGCCAAAATCCCCAAATCATGCATTAAATTCATCAATTAATTGTACAAAAATGAAAGAGGGATTGAGAGTTTTTTTTTTTTTTTTTTTTTTACCTGAATCAAAGAAGCAGGGCTGGTCCGACGTCGGTGGTGGTGCGCGGCGGGGCTGGTGGTGCTCCGTCGGTTGTTGCTACTGCTGCTACTGTTGTCGTTGTTGCTTGTTGTTGTTGTTGTTTTTTTTTTTTTTTTTAATGCTGATTTTGTGCAGGTGTGTGTATGTGTGGGCTGATGAGTGTTTGTGTGTGCGTGTGAGTTCTTTGTGAATGTTTGGTTGTCTGGATTGTGTGGAAAATGCAAGTGTGTGTTGTGCGTGTGTCTGGGAGTATGCAGGTGTGCTGTGTGTATGTATGTGCGAATTGTGTGTCTGTGTGTGCGAATTGTGTGTCTGTGTGTGTCTGTGCCTGCAGGGGAGGGGATTTGAATTGCAGGTGTGTGTTGTGCGTGTGTTCTATAGGGTGTGTGAGGTGAGGAAGTGCAAATGAGGCTGTGTGTTTGTGTTGCTGAATTGAGTGCAGGTGAAATGGCTGTTTGGTGTGTGAATGTGTTTCTGCAGGTGTTAATGTGCTTCTGTGTGTGTGTGATTGTGTATGTGTCGTGTGTGCTACTGTGTGTGTATGCCTGTTTGTGTGCCTGTGTGGTGAGGCTTGTATGCAAGTGTGCGTCTGGTTGTGTATTTTGCCGAGTGAGTGAACTGATGAGGAGAAAATGGTGAGGTGTTTGTCTGGTGAGTTTGTGAGGCTTGTGTGTGTTCTGTCTACGTGTGAGTTGAGAATGCAGGTGAGGAAGAAAATGAAGGGGGAGGTGTTTGTGTCTGTGTGAGTCGTGTGTGTGTTTGGTATGCAATGTGAGTGCCGAGAGAGAGGTCAAGTGTGTGCAGATGTATTGAAGGCAGAAAATGGTGAGGTGATTGTGCAGATGTCTGTTTTTCTTGTCTGTGAAGGTGAGGGAAGGGGATGAGGAGGCAGAGAGAAGGTGAGGGAAAAGTGGCGTGAGATCAGTGCCATCTGTGTGATGTGAGGGAAGGGGAAGCAGAGGGAGTGAGGGAAAAGTGGCGTGAGATGTGTGTTGTGTGTCTGTTCTGGTGAGGGAAGGTGGAAGTGTGTGCAGTGAGTGAAGAGGAGAGAATGGTGATTGAGATGCAGAGGGTGGAGTGTGAAAATGGTGAAAAACAAAATTGAGTAAAATCTTTGACAATCTGCTGAAATTAGGTGAAGTTGGTGATGTAGTTGGCTATCAAAATGATAGTGTTTGGGCTGCTAAATAGCCATTTGCAGATGCAACAGCAGCAGCGTTGCTGCTGCTGTTCAATTCCCTTTTTTTTTTTTTTTTTTTTTTTTTTTTTTAGAAAAAGAAGAAAACAAAGAAAAATGAAGAATGAAAATAAAATAGAAATAAAACTATTTGAACCTTTTTTTTTTTGTACATTATATATTAAAAAAAAACTGAAATACAATATTATAAGAAGAAGAAAAAAATGAAATAAATAAATAAAAAAAAGATGCATTGGAAAACATGACCTAAATATGGCAAAATTATAAAATTTATGAAAATTAATAAATGACATCACAAAAATCTTACACAACATATATTATCACATAAAGCACATATAGTATAATTTTCACTCAAAAATTTCAAAATTAACGCATTCTTGGGAAACGTGCCTTTAAAAGGATAAAAATTAAATAAGTACTAAATGACCTCTAAAAATTATGAGATTTTTACAGAAAATTTATGAACATACAAAATACATATATGAAATTTTTACTTAAAAATTCTCATAAAAGAGACTGCATTGGGAAACGTGCCATTAAAAAAAAATACTAAAATTTTAAATAAATGATGAATGGCTCTTAAAAATCATTAAAATCATAAATAATGATAAAAATAGTAAAATCAATGTATTTAAGAAATAAAATAAAATAAACTAATATTTACATGGTAAAATTACCATTTTGCCCCTGATGTGACAAATTAGACGTAATATACACAAAAATTATAATTGGCCCCTGAAAATCACAATAACCCCTAAATAAAGTAATACGCATATTTTTATAAAATGTGTGTCAAAATTTGGTGTCTACAGCTTGCCCCTCTTTGTCGGAAGCTCAAAGAGGTTCCAGACAAAGACGTAGACAAAACCAAATTTTGACTCACTTATAAATAAAAATACAAATGTATTGACTCCGGTAAAGATGAATGTAAGAAATGCAGAAAGAATGACCGGGCTCCCTAGGAGCTGCCTACGTATCCCACATGAGGGAATCAGGTCAAAACGTAGTTCGAATGCAGGTAAACTATTCGCACAAATGATAACATAATTGCAATTGTTAACGCAAGCATTCAAACTCTTTTTTTTTTTCTTTTTTTTTTTCATTAAAATGGAGAAGACAACGTAACATTCGAACTGTTGAACAAAGATAACATAAAAACTGCAAGACGTAATAAAATGCCTAAACTAATAGATAAGCAAAGAGTACAGGCTGCTGGACAAAATAAATATTGATGAGTTAGATGCCATGTTTGGACTATCAGACTTGAAATGTAAACAGATGCCGACCAGGCTGCTGGACGGATGCATGACCTTGGGTTGCCAAGGTTGATGAATGCAAAGTTGGGCTGCCAACTTGAGAAAGTAAATAAATGATCCTGGGCTGCCAGGAATCATAAATGCAATGTCTGGGCTGCCAGACTTGAAATATAAATAAAAGATGCCGACCAGGCTGCTGGACGGATGCATGACCTTGGGCTGCCAAGGTCGATGAATGCAAAGTTGGGCTGCCAACTTGAGAAAGTAAATAAATGATCCTGGGCTGCCAGGAGTCATCAATGCAAGGTCTGGGCTGCCAGACTTGGAAACATAAATAAAAGATGCCGACCAGGCTGCTGGGCGGATGCATGACCTTGGGCTGCCAAGGTTGATGAATGCAAAGTTGGGCTGCCAACTTGAGAAAGTAAATAAATGATCCTGGGCTGCCAGGAGTCATAAATGCAATGTCTGGGCTGCCAGACTTGAAACATAAATAAAAGATGCCGACCAGGATTGCTGGACGGATGCATGACCTTGGGCTGCCAAGGTTGATGAATGCAAAGTTGGGCTGCCAACTTGAGAAAGTAAATAAATGATCCTGGGCTGCCAGGAGTCATAAATGCAATGTCTGGGCTGCCAGACTTGAAACATAAATAAAAGATGCCGACCAGGCTGCTGGGCGGATGCATGACCTTGGGCTGCCAAGGTCGATGAATGCAAAGTTGGGCTGCCAACTTGAGAAAGTAAATAAATGATCCTGGGCTGCCAGGAGTCATCAATGCAATGTCTGGGCTGCCAGACTTGAAACATAAATAAAAGATGCCGACCAGGCTGCTGGTCGGATGCATGACCTCGGGCTGCCAAGGTTGATGAATGCAAAGTTTGGGCTGCCAACTTGAGAAAGTAAATAAATGATCCTGGGCTGCCAGGAGTCATCAATGCAATGTCTGGGCTGCCAGACTTGAAACATAAATAAAAGATGCCGACCAGGCTGCTGGTCGGATGCATGACCTCGGGCTGCCAAGGTTGATGAATGCAAAGTTTGGGCTGCCAAGGTTGATGAATGCAAAGTTTGGGTTGCCAAACTTGAGAAAGTAATAAACTTAAAACAACTATCAAATATATCATACAAATCAATAAAATTGTCAAAAATTTTTCTAAAAAATTTTTGCCCCAGTGTATGGAATCAAATGATTTCAAAATCATGCCTTTCAAACTTGAGACTTGTGCAACGTGAAAATCCACTTGCAATCAATCCTTTCTTCTTCTTTTCTTTTTTTTTTTTCTTTTTTTTTCTTTTCTTTTTTTTTTCTTTTTTTTTCTTTTTCTTTTTTTTTTTTTTTTAAAAGAAAAATTTGTCCCAATATAAATAAAATGAGATCAATTTGTTGTCTTCTTTTCAACTTGTCCCAATGCAAATCAATTTTGCATTAAACTCAAACATCATAATCAACTTCGAAAAATCAAATTTTCTCAAAAAATTTTGCCCCAGTGTAATCAATCTTTCGCAACATTTTGCTTTAAACTCAAAGCATCAAAATCAATGAAAAATCAAATTTTTCTCAAAAAATTTGCCCCAGTTTAAATTTTCAATAAAGACCCTCAATGACGGTGATGTAACTTCATCTGCAAAATAGAGAAAGCAGATATAATTGTCAAAAAAAAAACAATGCCACCACCTGACAATCCCTTCAGACAACTGGTACATATAAACATGAGTATTGCCCTTTTGAATCTTTGATACGACTTCTTGCTTTCATGTCCCGCGAGTTCTCCGCATTCAATGAATTCTGATTCGCGGCTTAGCTCCAGTGCCCCGAATAATTGCTCAATCGGTGTATACTTCTGATTTTCGATGAACTTTAGGATTGCCATTGTCTTTTATTCCATAAATCAAACGTCAAAATTTCAAAACATGAATTTGTTAAAATATTTCAAATGCAGTAATGTACGAACTTTTTTTTTTTTTTTTTTTATAAATAAAGTACATGCAAAAAAAATTTTTTAACTACAGAAAATAAATAAATAGATACTAAATAGAAACCGTTACGCTTGGTTGGAGAAATGAATTTTCAGGGAACAGCCCTGAAACAACTGCCATTATGATCCTTTAGATGTCGTCTTGTTCGAACTCTGAAAGTCACCAGACGATCAATGCCGAAGAAAAATCTCAAGTAACTATAGTTACCAGCTTTCAACAAACTCAAATCCAATGCCTGTATCCCTGACTTCTTCGCCTGCTAGTCCTTTAACTGCAACTCCCAACCACAGCGCCCTTTCGGGTTTTCACTGTGGTGTCCCCCACCCTTTTTCTCTTTTTTTTTTTTTTTTTTTCTTTTTTTTTTTTTTTTTTTTGGAGGCGCCCTTTCGGGTTTTCGCCTTTGTAGAGTAGGATGAGAACAAACAACATTCAAGTTCTGGGCAATCCTTCCCCTTATCATTAAAACAGAATAGTATTCAAAAAATTTGGCATCAGTAAGACAATCTTCCCTTGATGATTCGGGATAAATATATTAACATCATATGCCATTTTGATTTGCAAATTTCCGTTCTAAAAATTATTGCAAGATAAAGATGGAGGTCGGTAACATTCTCGGCTTTTGTAATGAGGTCAGGTGAGGTGTCAGAAATGTTAAGGTTGGAAAGCAGACTTTATGAGGGAGCTGATTTGTCTTGAGGTCGCACTTGCAAAAGTTTTATCCCAGTATTGACCAATCGTTTTTCCTTAAGAAAATCTATTCTAACATTGTCATTTGCTTTTGGGGCTCTCCTTCCCTTTCCCAAACAAGATTTGCCTCAGTTTTTTTTTTTTTTTTTTTTTGCCCCAGTATGGGATAAAAATCAAGACAAAGAATTTGCTTCAAATGTGGGATAAATTTAGTGCAAAAAGGTTATCTGGGTGTGGGATGCGACTTTCAAGTGGGTTGCCAAACGAAATTATAAATTCTGAAAGCTCAAAGGGGAGAACGAGGGTAAAGAATTGTTTTATGGAAAAGAAAGAAAGGCCCGCCTTTAGCCCATCTTCTTCTTGCAATAAAATTATTTGAAAGAGAAATTTACGAAATCAAATATAAAACCTTTTTACCATGTCTGAATTAATGATTTGGGGAAAGACCTGACCATCCATTTCGGCCAGGACAAGGCCCCCTCCTGATAACACTTTCTTGACAATGAATGGACCTTGCCAATTTGGAGCGAATTTTCCTTTTGCCTCCTCCTGGATTGGAAGAATTCGCTTCAGAACTTTGTCTCCTATTTCAAATTGACGGGGCTTGACCTTCTTCTGATAGGCACGGGCCATTCGCCTTTGGTAACACTGCCCATGGCAAATAGCATTCAATCGCTTTTCATCAATCAATGCCAACTGCTCATGACGTTCCTTGACCCATTCAGCTTCCTCTAATTGAGCTTCCATCAATATACGCAGAGAAGGAATCTCAACTTCCGCTGGCAATACTGCTTCCATCCCGTACATAAGGGAATATGGGGTCACCCCAGTAGAAGTTCTTATAGCAGTTCTGTATGCCAACAATGCATAAGGCAACTTCTCATGCCAATCTCGATGCGTGTCCGTCATCTTCCGGATGATCTTCTTCAAATTCTTATTGGCAGCCTCTACAGCTCCATTCATCTGAGGTCTATAAATGGCAGAGTTTCGATGCTTGATCTTGAACTGCTCACACAACCCATCTACCACGTCATTGTTGAGATTCTTCGCGTTATCCGTAATCAATGTCTCTGGTATCCCAAAACGACAGATAATGTGATTTCTCAGAAAATCAGCTACCACTTTCTTAGTCACGTGCCTGTAAGACTCGGCTTCGACCCATTTAGTGAAGTACTCTATCGCCACCAGGATAAATCGATGACCATTCGAAGCAGGAGGATCGATAGTTCCAATCACATCCATTCCCCACATTGAACAAGGCCAAGGAGCAGTCATACTGTGGAGCTCCGAAGGAGGTGCGTGTATCACATCGCCATGTAATTGACATTTAACACATTTTCTGACGAACTCAACACAGTCATGCTCCATGGTAAGCCAGAAATATCCCGTCCTCATGATTTTCTTTGCCAATAAGTGCCCGTTCATATGCGGCCCACATACGCCACTGTGGATCTCCTTCATCAAATATTCAGCTTCCTTCTCGTCAACGCATCTCAATAAACCCAAATCACTTGACCTTTTGTACAGGACTTCTCCATTCAGAAAAAATCTCATAGACATCCTTCGAAGAAAATTCTTGGCCGCAGTATTGGCACCCGGAGGATAAAATCTATTTTTCAAATATTCTTTCAGATCATGAAACCAAGGAAAGCCGTCAGCTTCTTGTTCAATGCGCAGACAGTGCGCTGGTTCCTCTTGAATCTTAACGAAAATGGGTTCAATTATAGTACCATCGGGATGAGAGATCATGGAAGACAAAGTTGCCAAGGCATCTGCAAAGACATTTCGGGTACGCGCGATATGTATGAATTCCAAAGTTCTGAACTGTCGAGCCAAAGTGAGCAAACAACAATGATATGGAATTATTTTAGAATCCCGAGTCATCCATTTTCCCAATGTTTGATGAACTAGTAAATCAGAATCACTAAATGCTGTCAAATCCTTGATATCCATATCCAACGCCATCTTCAAACCAAGAATGCAAGCTTCATACTCTGCCATGTTATTAGTGCAGGCAAATTTCAGTTTGGCAGTAGCAGGGTAATGTTTTCCTTCGGGTGACACTAGGACTGCCCCAATTCCAGCTCCAAAAGAGTTTGAAGCACCATCAAAGAACAATCTCCATCCTGAAGATCCTCATTAATATCCTCAGCTGTCCCCTACAAACAAAATTTCTTCATCAGGAAAATAAGTATTCAATGGCTCATAATCATCTTGCAAAGGGTTCTCTGCCAAGTGATCGGCAATTACTTGGCCCTTGACTGCCTTTTGAGTTGTGAACACAATATCAAATTCACTGAGAATCATTTGCCACTTAGCCATACGTCCAGTGGGCATCGGTTTCTCAAGCAAATACCTCAACGGGTCAGATCGAGATATGAGATAGGTGGTATGGTCAAGGAGATAATGTCTCAATTTTTGAACAGTCCAAGCCAATGCACAACATAATCTTTCCAAAAATGAATAATTCGCCTCATAGACAGTAAATTTCTTACTTAGATAATAGATTGCCTGTTCCTTTTTGCCTGAATCATCATGTTGACCGAGAACACAACCCATGGCTCCATCCAACACTGAGAGGTACATGATAAGTGGCCGACCTGGTTTCGGCGGTACTAACACAGGAGGATTCAACAGATAATCTTTGATTTTATCAAAAGCCCGCTGACAATCTCCATTCCACTTCATTGGGGTATTTTTTCTTAACAACTTGAACAAGGGTTCACAAGTGAGAGTCAACTGAGCAATAAATCTGCCGATGAAATTAAGCTTTCCCAAAAAACTATTCACATCTTTCTGCGTCTTTGGTACTGGCATTTCTCGTATGGCCTTTATCTTGGCAGGATCTACTTCAATACCCTTCTTACTAACAATGAAACCTAGTAACTTGCCAGCAGGAGACCCGAAAGCACATTTTGCAGGATTCAGTTTCAGATTATACCTTCTTAATCTTTCAAACAGCTTTCTCAAATCTTCCAAATGGTCCTCTGCTCTTTTGGACTTGACTATAATGTCATCCACGTAAACTTCTATCTCTTTGTGTATCATGTCATGAAACAGTGTAGTCATAGTCCTTTGATAGGTGGCCCCAGCATTTTTCAATCCAAAGGGCATAACTCTGTAACAAAATATTCCCCACGGAGTCATGAATGCCGTCTTTTCTCTATCTTCCTTTGCGACCAAAAGTTGATGATATCCAGCGAAACAATCAATAAATGAATCCATTTCATGTCCGGCAGTATTGTCTAACAGGATGTGAATGTTAGGCAAAGGAAAGTCATCCTTTGGACTGGCTTTGTTTAAATCTCGATAATCTACACATACTCGCACTTCACCAGACTTTTTGGGAACCGGAACCATATTTGATAGCCAAATGGGATAGTGAGACACAATGATGATTTGGGCATTGAATTGCTTGACTATCTGCTCTTTGATTTTGAGGCTCATTTCAGGTTTGAATTTGCGAGGTTTCTGTTTCACTGGAGGAAAGTTTGGATCTGTGGGCAATCTATGAACTACTATGTCTGTGGAGACCCCAGGCATATCATCATAGGACCATGCGAACACATCCTGGAACAGTGCCAAAAATTCAATCATCTCTTTTCTTTGGCTCTTGTTCAAATGAACACTGATTTTAACTTCTTTAACTTCTGTCTCAGTGCCAATATTGATAGTTTCTGTTTCTTCCAAGTTAGGCTTGGGTTTTTCTTCGTATTGTTCCAGATTCTCAAGTACAGAGTCATAATCTTCTTCGATATCGCTCTCACTCTCATTAACGGTTTGCATTATTTCTGAATTTAGAGAGATATCGAAGTTAAACTTGTCAGTTTCAAAGAAAGTGACATCCAAAGGATCATAGGCAGTTATTTTCGGCCATCTGAAAATGAAACAAAACATGCAAACATAAATAAATAAACACAAATAGACAACTTTTGAATGAAAACTTGCATTTTCAAAAGAAGATATTTACAATCATAAGCTAGCATTAGCCTTTGGGCAAAGATAGACAGCATTTCAATATTTTAGACAAAAAAACTTTCTCGATATAACAAAAGAAATTGAGAATAGTTTCTTTCAAAAGCTAATGCGATAAAGTCAGAGCCTAACACTAAAACAAACTTTGAGAAAGTAATTCATTTCAGGGCTCCATCTAGAAATGAATTTTGAACAAAAGACAATCCCAAATTTACCGAAACTCCCTCCGAACAGGGAGATAATCAGATGTCCAATTGTTCAATGACTCTTTCTCGATTTCCTCAAAGTCAGTAGCATCAGACGATTCTTCTGTACCAGTCATTCCAATGAAAAGACGGCTCATCCCCTCTTCAACATCATAATCCTCATTGCATATTTCAGAAATAACAACCTTGGATGCCCTTGAAAAATTGTGATACAATGGAGGAACATAGAGTGAGACCTGCCTTCCTTCCTTTTCAGCCCTTTTTCTCTCCTTCATCTCCTTCAAATCCTTACCTGTTGGGTGGAAACCAAGCCCAAAGGTATTTTTCTGTTCCATTAGTTGAATAGGTTCCGTAATTCCCTGCAGCATCTTTCCAATACCCTTTCCTGGCCGGTAGTTTGCCCTAATCAGCTCCTTAGCTACCATGATACTTGCATTAGGCAATAAGGGCTCCACAGGTGGCTTTCCTTCCGGGATCCAATTGACAGATACAATATCTGAAGCATGAAATCCCCGATCAAGTGATAGCTTATCCTTCGCCTCTTCAGCATGCCCCCGATTCACCATCATAGTGCAATCATCTTCCGCAAAAATAGTGATCAGTCTATCATCCATAATGAATTTTACCATTTGATGCAGAGATGACGGTACTGATCCAGAAGAATGAATCCACGGCCACCCTAACAAAACATTGTATATGCCGGAAAAATCCATGACCTGGCAGGTAACCTGATATTGAGCTGGACCCATCTCGAGCACTAAATCAATCTCTCCTATAGTCTCCTTCCTCGAGCCATCGAACCCTCTAACAACGGTCAGTGATTGGCGAACTTGTGACCGTGAATATCCTAGCTTTTGTAGAGTGTTCCATGGGCAGATGTTCAGTGCAGATCCGTTGTCAATCAAAACCCTAGGCAAGTATCTTCCATTGCACCTCACAGAAATGTATAAAGCCTTGTTATGCCCCTTCCCTTCATGAGTCAATTCATCTTCAGAAAAGGCGATCTGATTAGATGCCAAAACATTCCCTACTATCCCGGCTAGCTTCTCAGTGGGAATGTCCGTGGGGACATGAGACTCATTCAAAACTTTTAAAAGAGCCTCTCGATGCAGCTCAGATGTCAACAAAAGATTTAGAATTGAAATTTGTGCTGGCATGCGGCTCAACTGTTCCACCACCTTGTACTCACTTTTTTTCAAAATCTTCAAGAATTCTTCCGCTTCCTTCTCATCAACTGGTTGTTTAGGGGGTAGTGTGCTCTCTTTTCCTTTTGCTGGAATAATAATCTCTGGTTCGGCCATCACTCTTCCTGATCTTAGAATTGCGGAGACATCATTATTCAATTCAGAATCTTCGTAATTCCATGGAACCCTCTGCAAATCCTTAACGAGCATTTGTTCAGGCACATCAATGATTTCTGGTTCTGGAATCTCTAACTCAAACGGCACAACATCTAGGACAAATGGCTGGGCTGATGAGTTGGCGGCAGACAAGGTTTCTTTTAACATAACTGGTTCTTTTGGTTGGGTTACAGGTGATGCCAACTTTCCTGCCAAAATGTCATCCATATAATGACTCATGAAGTCTTTTCCTGACATCGTCATTCTAGCTCGCCTGTCATCTCTATCAGTAACACCCACTGTCTCTTCAATTGTAACTATCATTTCAGAAGGGTCACCAAGCATTTCATCTGAAGTAATCATTCCAACAGTAGACCCGTGCTGAGGCAAAGGATTGTTATCCACATTTGGGGCCTGCCCTCTCCCTCTTCTCAATACTATCTCTCCATCGTCAATCATATCCTGAATTTTGTGCTTCAAAGCCCAACAGTTAGCTGTGGGGTGCCCACGACCTCCCGAATGGTAAGCACAGACGGCTTGGTGATCATAGTCGTGGGGTAACCCGTTAGGAAAAGTTTTCTGAGGTATGGTGCCAACTTTGCCCGCTGCTCTCAGTTGGTCATATATCTGGTCTAGAGGACGACCAAGGGGAGTGAAAGCCCTAGGCCGTCTTTGCGGGGGGTTGGCTGGACCGGTTGTATTTGGGGGCTGATTGGGTGTAGTATAGTTGTTAGGGTAAATAGGTCTCGGGCGGTTTTGCATGGGTGGGCGAAAGTTATTTTGTGTGGGTCGAGGGTTTGAAACAGGGGTTGAGTGTTTTGGATAAAATGGTTGGGCATTTACTGGTATGGGCTTGGGTATTGAAAACAGGTTGAGGGTACTGGGGATAAGTAGGTGAGGGATGTGCCAACTGAGGGAATCGCGGGTATTGAGAATGGTAATTTGGCTTGTTTTGGAACCTGGGGTTGAAATTTGGGCCTTGATTTATCACAAAAGATATTTTCTCTTCTCTTTTCTCAGGCTTTTTCCCAACTGCTTTCTTCAGATTATTGCCATTTTGCAACGATTCAACTTGCAACTTCACAGCAGCCATGTCTACTACCTTTCCCTTCTTCACCCCTCTCTCAATAGCTTCTGCTTGCTCAATAACCTGGGCGAAGGTCTTTCCAATTGAGCCTACGATGGCCTGGTAGTAAGGTGGGTCTTGGGCATCGATAAATAATTTTACCATTTCGTTCTCATCAATTGGCGGATTTACTTTAGCTGCCACACTCCGCCAACGCTGCCCATAAGCTACATAACTTTCTGAGGGCTTTTTCTTCAATTCTACCAGTGAAAATCTATCCGGCACCAAATCACAGTTGAACTCATACTGTTTGATAAATGCTCGGGAGAGGTCGGTCCAGTTTCGGATCTTTGAAAAATCCAACTTCAAATACCATTCTAATGCATCCTTCTCCAAACTCTCTCCAAATAGCCTCATCGGCAATTTCTCATCCCCGGTTGGCTTGCCCAACTTGTTGCAGAACATCTTAAGGTGCACAACAGGGTCGCCAGCACCGTTGTATTTAGAAAATTCTGGCACCTTAAACTTTGGAGGCAGTTGAGTATCAGGGAACATACAGAAATCATCGTAATTCAAACCGCCGTACCGATCCAATCCCTGGCTCTCTCTTGATGAAATCATCGAATCTCTCCAATCTTCGCAATCAGGGCCTTTTCTGTCATGCCTGGATTCTCATCCCTGTTATACGGCTCCACATCCACTCCTACTTGATACCCCGGGTCTAGCACAAATTGATGTGTGTTGAGGTTCGGTAGTGGTTGAGTGTTCAGAGAGGAAATGGTTGGCTGTTGTGCATATTGTGGTTGGTTCAGAGTGTTTTGGGTGTGTCTAGGACTGGGTGGGATTGGAATAGTCATTTGAGGGTTTTGAGTGTTTGGGGGTGGAGGAGCCATCTGAGTATTTTGGGTATGAGGAGTGGGGTTTGTACTGGAATAGCTGAGACATTGTTATTCGCATCCGGGCATTTTCCGCTCACATCAGATTGGGATTGTGGAGGTTCTCGAATGACCGGCTGCAGCAGAAGTAGAGCCGTTGTTGTTCATGTTACTAGAATGAAGTGGGCAATGATTCTGCTATGGGAAGACACTTCATGAGTCATATTATTCATCTTGGCCAACTTTCATCCATCTGAGCCCTCAACGCCGTTAACTCTGAAGACTGATTCCCCGGCAGGTCCCTCGAATGATTCAGTGGGAGCACTCATGTTTATAATATAGCTGTCTAGGTACGGGACCGTGTACGAATGGGGCTTCGTGAAAAGAAGCTATGTTTTACAAAGTACCTGGAATATACATCAAAAGAAGGAATGTTTAGTCGCTCCTATCGTCATTATCTTCTGTCAATTTTATATCACAAAGAAAAAAGAAAGAGATCAAAATTAGTAAGTATATAAATGATTCGGATGCATGTCTTAGGGGGGGTGCCCTTATTATGCCAAGGGTAGGCCTAACATGATGCAACACCGTCGAAGTAGGGCCTGTTTACCAAACCTGTACTTTTGAATCAGAAAAAGAAGACCATCTTCATTTATAGATCTAAAATTTAAAATGCACTTGATTACATCATATCTCGAAGACGACTGTGTACAAGATCATTAAATCTC